>VDFB02118543.1:0-42524 GCA_007258455.2 Sequoia sempervirens
ATATATATATATTACATGTTTTCTCCACTGTTTGGCCCCTACACCGCAAGTAAATGGCTGCATAGCATGTGGAATGAGGGGGCAGTAGGCCTGAGACCCCTTTAAAGTTTGTTTGAGTGCTTTCTTTTCATTTTGTGAGGAGTTAAATTGTGCCAAGTTTCCTCAAAGAAATGTGGTCTCATAGAATTCTATTGACAAGCTAATGCAATTGTAGCTACTCCTAGTTATTAGTTATGTAATGTGAAGTAATTGCATAACTGCTTAGGTTGACTTTGTAAAAACTATATTGTTATTGAAATTTTTCATCTATCAACATCTAGTTGTTATGTATGCAATGTGAAGTAATTCTTTGAGTTTGAAAGATGTGCAATGCAATGTAATCAACAATATGAATATAAACTACATAATATTTAACCATTCTTTTTATGCTATTGTACATTGATATTTAACCATTGCTCACTTGATTAAATTTTCAAAGAGTTTAATCATGCACATGAGGAGAAATTAAATTTAGATTGTCAACTTCTATATATCAAATTATCCAATAATCAAGTGTATGTCCATATACAAAAATGGCATCAACGCCAACTCAAACAAAGTTTTACAATATGTGGCATATGCCATCTCGGTATCTATTCAAAATTTACATGCCAAAATGTCTATCTCATCCTAAACTACTGTGGATCATCAAAATGGAGCCTCTTTGAAGCACTCGTTGGCTCTAAAGGTAGTTGCACAAGAAAAATTCAAACCACAATTGAGATTAGTTATACTATATATTTTAAAATCAAATAATTAACATAAAAATCAATATACATTGAATTATAATTGAACTCTAAAATTGAAATCTTGATTACCTAAAATATACGTCCCTTCGAAGGGTCAGGAGTCCTAGAATATACCCCTCTCAAAGAACCAACCAAACCAACTTTTGTAACATCAATCTATATATGTGAACAAAAACATAAAATTGATCCAAGTTAGCATAGAATTGTCAGTAATAAGAACATATTTACCAAGCACAAAATAAAATAAATGCATACCTCTTTAGGGTGATCTTTTTCCTTATCTCCTTTAAGTGTTTCGACACCTCCTCCTTGAGGTGTTTCAACACCTCCTCATTCAGGTGTTCGAATACCTACTCCTTCAGGTGTTGTGACACTTGTAAACAATGATGTATAGCTCACAACCGCCTGTACATAAAAATGACAAGTACATATGAAACTACGAATCGATGTCAATGTATGCATAATCAATAGAAGATCTTATAAATCTTAATTCAATCAAATTTGAGTTCAATTACCTTTCCCTTATCTAACATTGCACCTCCATAGTCTAGAGAGCATCACACCTCACTCACACTAGGTGTTTCCTACAAGCAAAGAATAAGATAAACATATAAGTTAATATATAATTTCATTAATGACAATTCAAATGACAAGCAAGTATACAGTAAAAAAATGTAAATGAGTGAGTACAAAAATACATACTGTGTGTGTGTCGAGGCCAAATGAAATGGACCTAAGGGTGCTATCAGTCACCCGTGTGAGCTCCTCCTCAGACATTAACTATTAAATAGACCATGTAAATAAATATTAGTACTTGATACTATCTCTTATTAATATTCATTTTTTTAAAAATGCAAGTATGAATTTACACCTTAAATGTTACCTATGTAACTATTCCAATGTCCACCTCTCTAGCAGGAGAGGACTTTGTAGGGTGTGCTCCACTCCCCTGCGTGTGATCTGCTATAATCTCCACATCCTAGATGTCATAATCAGAAGTGTCTAATGGATGCTCAGTGGGCTATACAATAGGACCCAAGCATATATGTTGGCACGTATTGCAAATATGTGGCACACAAATATGTGGAACTAAGGAGAATGATGCAGCAGCACTGGATCCATCGCCAACATCACCAAAATGTGGCTGAGCTACTAAAGAAGCATGGGAAACCAAAAGACCACTCAAAGAGTGAATGGCCTGGATAGTCTGTGTGGCTGCATCCTCTGTAATATATGGATGTTGTACTAGAGGTGGTGGAGGAAGGGGAGGAAGGGCAACATGTGGGGCTGCATCCTAGGGCATACCTCCACCAATGCCCTGGAAGGGTTTAATGTCAAATTAATTAACATGATGCCCTAACAAAAACTCAGCGTATATTTTTTTAATCAAGTAAAAAGGTACATCAAGATTATTGTTGGGTGGTTTATCAAAAACCATACACCAACAATCCCAAAAGTTATCTACTATGCCCCTATGCGTGCACCATTTTATAGAAAGTTTTGGTTTGTTAACATTAACTGGCAAACCAGTGTTGGGGATAATAAATAAAGAGGCTATTTGGGCTTTTTTTATTTGGAGATTTTTCACATCATCATAAGACAATCCACGTGCATAATATTCCCTCATGGTTTCTCACCACGAATGAAAGGCATTATGTTGGGTGGAGAGGGTTTCTACATTTGTAATTATTCATGTCAATGTGGTTGACATACGGGATAATTGAGGGATTTTCTTATAAACATCACAAATGCCCCTCAATTACTCCAATTTTCACCAATTAAGTCTTTAATTGATGGCTGCAGAGGTGGTGGAGCATTTGGAATTTCTGCATTTTGATTCTCAGCTGGTGGATTTTCATTCTTAATTGGTGGAATTTGTGCATTCTTATTCTCAGCAGCCATAATGTCTGATTAAAGTTAAAAAATAATTAATCTAATTAAAATTAGACAATATAAATGAAAATATTATAAAATACCCTAGTTTTAAAAAAAAATCCAAAAAAATACCCTACTTTTTAAAAAAAATCTATAAAATTCTCTAATTTTTAATACAAATACATAAGCAACACTATTTTTAAATCAAAATCCATTCTAAACTCAATTTTTTCATAAAAATTCAATCAAAAACCCATTTGGAAAAAAAATCCACAAAAAACTAATTGAAATTATCCAAATCTAATTCAAAATTGAATCAAAACAAATAAAAATCTAAATTCTTACCTTTTCAAATCGTATATTAGCGAAATTGGATATCTGTTATGCGAAGAACCTCCTCACTGTGCGCCCGCGGGTTGTTTGACTATCAAATGATTTTAAAACAGCCATAAATTTGTATATATATATACTATTTACATATCAGATGTCCGATTTCGATCGGATATCTGATATGGAAAACTAGGATTGGTGTTTGCTTTGATGGTGTGTACTGACACCCAAGCCTAAAAAAATTCAACACGATATTTTCACATTTTTGGGTTGATGAAAGACGTGTTTTTTTCCTCATTGCCACTTTTTGGCCCACCATGATCCTACACATACCCCTCTACTCCTTGATTGCCTTCTCAAAAACTTGGTCCATTGTAATAGGACCATGGACATCAACCTCTCCACATATCTAGGCATTTAGCCCAATGATAAACTTTCTTATCTGAAACTCTTCATCTTTATAATACTAAGGAACATATTTGAGGAGATGATTGAATTTATCCCAATATTCATTCACTAAAGAATCTTCTTGTCTTAAGTTTTGAACTTAGTCCATAAGTTTTTTATCAAAATAGAGTTGTGGTAACCATCTTTTCCTGAAGATGGCTACAAACTCATCCCATGTTAGTTTTAGAGAACTCAAGCCTAGTTCCATCTTGTTATTCATCCACCATGTGTATGCTTCACCAGATAATTGATAGGCTCCCCAGACTACCTTGGTCACCTCAAAATAGTTTCTAATCTCAAAATATTTCTCCATCTCCATGATCCATGCC
This sequence comes from Sequoia sempervirens, assembly GCA_007258455.2. Taxonomy (NCBI): domain Eukaryota; kingdom Viridiplantae; phylum Streptophyta; class Pinopsida; order Cupressales; family Cupressaceae; genus Sequoia; species Sequoia sempervirens. Next base: position 3,770 of record VDFB02118543.1, read on the forward strand.
TCTGCAACATCTCTGCTCATTGTTCCATCAAACTTTGGTGGTGTAAATTTATTCATGTATCTTAACAATTCCATGGCCAATTGGCTCCACTTAACCTCATGCAACCTTGATCTAGAATTTTTTGCACCATGCTCACTATGAGTGGTGCATTCTTGGAAACTCTTATCCTTGCCCTCAAGGGTTGCTTTTTTTATGGTCTACTCTAGCCCCTAACCTCTTGCTTGAGGGTTCCAATTCTCTCTTGCTTCATGAAACAATATAAGGATCTTATCATGTTTTGCATAGATGAATTACCAAAAGGTTTCCCCACCTCCTAGATTCCTTCTTGGGGTGATCCCACAATACTAGTTTACAATTTTTGGCCAAACTAGACATTGAACTAATTTTTTTTAACTAAATCTTCACTTTCAGGCACCTATAGCGGCTAAACCGTGAGAAATTTGAAGATCAAGCCCTCTACATGTTTCATATTGATTGTTTGATCTTTGGCAGACTTGTAAATGTAATATTTTTTGTTGTAGGCTAACATATGTCATGTAAATCAATGTAATATCATGTATAAATTGTAAACCTAGTTGATCTAGGTTGGGTGGTTGTGATTTTAAGGATGTGTAATGCATTACATGATAATTGGGTAAGTGACTAAAAGAGAAAGAGTAGAAGTGTCACATCCTGTCCGGTTTCAATTTGATCATATATTTGTGACATAAGGGAAGTGAAGAAGGAGACTAATTGTTTACTGGAGGCAGTGAGCCAAAGGTAAAACTTCTTGAATGCTAAAAGCAGTGAGCCAGTAAGTAGCAGAGAAGATATTTGAAGAAGTTGCAGAAGTGACAAAGTAGAATTACAATCATCAAAAGAGAACTAAAAAAGAAAAATTGCAATCATCAAAAGGATTGAGCCTAATTATTAGTTTTAGATAGTAGAAGAATTTTCATTTTGTAATCATTTATAAGTTTGTTCTTAGATTAGGGTGATGTTCTTAGATAATTAGGGAGCTATAGCTTCCTTGGGTTGTAAACCTAAAAAAAAGTCAACAAGGAGTCGTAGCTTCCTTGGGAGTGACCCTAAAACCTCTTTTCAGGGAGTAGTAGCTTCCTTGGGTTGTAGCTCTAAAAAAAATTTGTAACTATTATTCATTTGTGAGGCTAAATTAGGACAATAGCTCCTAGCAACATTTCTCATTGTGTTTTTTTTCTCTTTGGGGATTTCCATGTATATCTAGTGTTGTGTTGTGCATTGTTTTCATCTTTCAAGTTCATGTTTATGTGACAGAGTTTGAAGTGTTTGATTAAACTCTAAAGGGTTTGAAATTTCAAAGAATACTAATTCAACCCTACTCTCAGTATTCTTGTGTGTGTTCAACACTATGAAATGGGGAGTCATATTACTTATCATTGAAAAGCATAGTTTTAATTTTGTGTAAGTGATGGTTTAAATCCTTGAAAGTTGCACTAAGTAAGTGAAGTAGGTGGTAGGAGTTCACATAGTAGATCCAAATATTTACCATCTGCTAAACACAACCGAATTGTGCTAAGAGCTCTTGTATCAAGATCCTCCCAATCCTCATCAATCATAGTTGCACTAACAAATCACACATCTTAAGCTTCCATAGCTCAAAATTATTCTTCCCATTGAATTTCTTCACCTAGAAGAAACCTTTGTCATTTCATGCTACAAAACAAACACCAAATCCTGGCACAAACGTTGCAAAATAATTGCTTTGATACCATGTGTTGTGGAAATGGAAACATAAAACCAACAAACTTAAAATAATATTGCAACACAAGTTACTTGCAAAGAGATAATGAAGATTATAAAATGAAATAATAGAATAATAGGCAAGACACAAATTTACATGGTAAAACCTTGACAATATGTCAAGGAAATATCCATAGAGCAAAGTATTGCTATTCTTATTACTCAGAATCTCATTACAATCATCATAGAACTCTTGCTCTTCAATTACAATTCATTACAATGATTTTGTCTTCAAAACAACAAGATATATATATAATATTTAAACCTATGCCAATCTTAGAAAAACTCAAACATTATTTTTATTGCTTTATTTTTGTTATTATTTTTTATAAAAAAAAAAAATCCCAAATTAGATTTTTCTTTAATTACACCAAGGCATTCCCTCTATGCAATCTTTCCAACGTATTTTCAACATCGAGGGCATGCAGTATAGGATAACAGATGCAATACCATGAAAACACATCTAATCATTTGTCATTATCAGTTATGCTTTATGAATGAATGAACTAACTTTATTCAGCCAGGCTAGCCATGCCTGTTTGCTTGTGAGCTGATTTGTGGAGCACCTCAAACCTAGAAATCAACGTGCAAGGAAACCCAAGGGAAGTCTCACCGGATCTACTAATTCCATGATTCCACACTTATAACTATCTTCTCCCTGCTTGTGCATGTGATATTGTATTCTGGTGCTTGAGTGACTATCATGGATTGGGAAAACTTGACTTTAAACAACTCTGAATTGGTGGCATATGTCACAACTGGGTTGGACGTAATATTTGTAAAGAACACCTCTGTTCTTAAGGACTTGATAGTAAAATACGCTACTAAAAGTAAAGGGATTTCTTTCGGTTTGGTGGAAAAAAACCTTAGGATCCTTGCTTATGTTTGTGATTTGGTTGGGAGGACACTTTTCCTTTAGTGATGTTACTAGTGTGGAATCCACAGTAGAATCAATCGTGTCACTCCCCCAGAAATTTACACACAGTCGCTAAAGAAACCATAGTGAATGAAAACCTATTGTATGTTTTCCTGCATAGTTCACAGTGAATACCACTTTTAACTGATGTCCATATGCTTAAATCATGCAATGAAGTCTACAGAAATAGAGGGGATGAGTTTATCAAGAAGTGTGACGAGATCAATGATGGTCAAACCAGCTGCAGCGAATGCACCGAGGGTTGTTTTGATGGATAGAGTGCATGTACTATTTGAAAATTGACCTTCCACACCTCTTCAACTTACCCTTTGCACACCAAGGTGCAATTTCTAGTTTTAGTTTAATTTTTATCATATTTGCTAGATTTAAAACATAGCTCTGATATCATATGTTAAATTTAATAGTGATAAACATAACATATAACACATTAAAGAAATTAACACAAATACACACAAACACAATAAGTTACACAACGTGTTGTTGCACACAAAATATATTTTATTGCTTCATCAGATTTGATTACATAATGAAAATCATTTACATCATACCTCTTTTATAGAGGAGTTACAACTCACAAGAAAAATCTAGAACATGCTAACTACATAAAAGCTTAACTTAATTTTAGTTCATTTCTAATTACAATAGATGTTGCTCATGTAAAATAGTAGTTTCTATTTTCGCAACCAATGTTTCTATTTCCACAACCAATGGGAGAAATTGCTTTCTAACACTCCCCCTTAATTTCGACCACTTGCTTGAGCATTTTTATTCTTTTTCAAATTCTTGTTTTCCAAGTCTTCTAACTGACTCAATCTTCAATCTTCATGTTCAAATTATCTTCAACTCTTCACCAACTGTTGTGGAAATCCTTTGAAAAACAATTCTTTTAACATGTCAACATTTCAAGGCTTATACATCCTTTTAAAGATACTTGTAACTTTTCTCCAATTGGGTCCATCAATCCACCCATAATTTATCTGCATACAATCTTTCACAAATTTTTCATTCCATTCTCTATTCCAACAATTTTTTTCTAAGTGATTCTTCAACCCATAAATTTTACAAGGATGAAGATCCCAACATTTCTCTTTTCTATGTCCTTCCCTGTGACAATGAGAACATTGCATAAACTCCACACTTTTAGCTGATTTATATGAACCTATAACACTTACATCATTTTTATTTCTTTGACCATATCCCAGGCCTTCATTTATTGGCCTCACAATTGGCTAAATGGGCTCTCTCATTCCTTTCCCATGTTCTCTCAAACCTTTACCTTTATAATCCATTTTTTGCATAATTTTAAAACCAACATTTCTCTCATTACCATTTACAGCATCATCTTTATGTTCACATTCCATATTTATAGGAACTTCAACTTTATCACATAAATCATTTGATTTATCAACAAAACAAACCAAATCTTTTGTATCATAGGAAACATCACACACCAATGATTTTTTCCTTAAACATTCATTTTCTTCTTTCAATTTACATATTTCTTCCTTCTCCAAACAATTTTCTTCTTCTAACAATTTCAGCTTTTCTTCAAAATCTGCTTTCATTTTCTTAACCTCATCAAACAATTTTAATTTTTCTTCTAATCCTTCATTCTTTCTTTTAACATTACCCAATTCCTTTCCACGATTCTCAATTTCGCATGAACACTCATACTTCTCCTTTATCAACTCCTTTATTTTTCTTGCTAATTCAAAATTATCATTTTTACCTTTCTTCAATTCTTCCTCCAAAATGTTGATTTTTGTAGCTCTAAAGGTGGGATGTGGATTTTTTTTAAAGCAACTTGAATTGGATATGCTTTAAATCACTTTAAAGCAAATTGAGTTAGATATGTTTTAAAACAATTCGTGTTGGATTTTTAGCAACAACAAGATTTTTAGCAACAACAGGATTTTTATTCTTTAATAGAATGTTTTCGAGTTTGTGAGGATAAGATAAATCCAAGAGTGATTTTATGTGTAATTAAAGCCAAAGAAAGCAAGGAAAGATTCTTTCCTTGCACGCTAAGTAAAACAGCTAGGCTCTATAAATGTAAGATTGTTGTAGCAAACTCATATTGTATTTTCGAAAGAAAAGTTAGTTGTTAGGTTGAATAGAAGATCCAACATTTGTAGGTTTTTCCCCACATTGGGGTTTCCTGGGTAATTTTGTGTTATTATCTTTTTGTGATTGGCTTATTGTTCTTTTTGCTTCCGTTGTTATTAGTTGTTAATTAACCCAGTTATATTAATTGTTATAAATCAGATTTCTTTCTGTGAATTTATTGTGCAATTAATTTGTTGTTGGGTTATATAAATTAACATGGTATCAGAGCCCTAAACTCTGAATACGAAGCCAAGATTTGTTACAGATTTCAAGAAAAAAAATCATTAGATTTTTGTCTCCAGTTCTTTTTGTGGCTATGGAAACTAGTGTTCGATACGAGGACAGGCTTAAGGGTGCATCTAACTTCTTACAATGGAAGGTTTGGATTACATCTGTTCTCAAGGAGAACAGGTTGTGGATCTATGCTAGCACAGAAGTGACACCACCAACAAATGATCATGTTGCCTTAGATTCGCATGAAGTCAAAGAGGCCAAGGCTCAGAGGATTATCTTGGATGGAGTAAGAGATCATTTAATTCCTCATTTATCGAGGAAAGACACCGCCAAGGAGATGTGGGATATGCTCACAAAACTTTGACAAAGCAACTATCAGAGTCGTAAGATGATCCTCAAGGACAAATTGCATAATACCAAGATGTCCAAAGGTGAGAGTGTGACCTCTTACTTGTCCAAGTTGACATAGGTTAGGGATGAGCTTACTGCTATTGGAGAGACGATTAATGAAGATGAGTTGGTGTGTATAGCCTTGAATGGTTTTTCAAAGCACTGGGAAGTGTTTGTCAAGTGTGTTGTCAGCAGAGATCGGCTACCTGATTAGGAAAGACTTTGGGATGAATTTTGTTCAGGAGGAGATCCATGAAGGTGCTCATTGAGGAGATTAGATGAAGAAGGGTCAAGATGAAGAAAATCTTGCTCTTGCAAGCAAGGGTAAGAAGAAGTCCAATAAAGAGCAATCAGAAGGTTCTTCTTTTAAGATTGGGAAGATCTAAGCAAGATAAAATGTTTTTGCTACCATCAGATGGGTCACTACGCCAGTCAATGTCTGAATAAGAAAAATAAGGACAAGAAGCAAGTTGCTGCTATAGCAGAGGTGGGCGAGTTTGCATCATGATTTGAGAATGAGTTTTCACTCATTGCATGTCTCTCAAGTTCAATTGCCAACAGGGTATGGTATATTAACAGTGGGGCTTCTCGCCACATGACGGGAGTTAGAGAATGTTTCACAAATTTGGAGGAGAAGAATTTGGATTTCTATATTGAGCTCGAAGACAATGCCAAGTACCATGCAACTGGTATTGGCACCATCAAGTTTCAGAGGGAGTCTGGAAAACCTTTGTTGGTGGAGGATGTGTTGTATGTCCCTGGCATGACAAAGAATTTAATTTCAATTTCTGCTTTAGAAGACAAGGGTTACATCGTGACCTTTGAGAGGGGAAAATTATATATTCGTCCCAAAGATTCCAAGGTTGCAAAAGTGATTGGAGTCAGGCATGGCAGCTTATTTCAGTTACAGTTTGAGCCAGCACATGCATTGGTTAGTAGCTGTAAAGGGATAGGAGAATTGTGGCACAAGAGGATGGCTCACCTTCACCATGGAGCACTTAATATTCTTAAGGAAATAGTGACAGGGCTGCCTAAGATAAAAATAGAAAAGCATGAGGTGTGCAAAGGTTGTGCACTTGGGAAATATCCCAAGACCAATTTTCCAAATAGTGACACTAGATCTAAAGGGATTTTGGATCTCGTACACTCAGATGTGTGTGGACCTATGTCAACAACATCCTTGAATGGATATGAGTATTATGTTACCCTCATTGATGATTTCTCCAGGAAGACGTGGATATATTTCATGAAGAATAAAGTTGAGGTCTATAGTAGGTTCAAAGATTTTAAGGCTCTCGTGGAGAACCAAACTGGGAAGAAGATCAAGATACTAAGGTCTGATAATGGAGGTGAGTATACCTCGAATTCCTTCAAAGATTTATGTGCTCAAGAAGGTATCAAGAAAGAGTCGAAAGTTCCATACAACCCTCAGTAGAATGAGGTTGTTGAACAGAAGAATAGGGCTATAGTTGGAGCAGCCAATGCCATGCTTCATGATCAGGATCTACCTTGGTTCTTATGGGCAGAAGCTTGCAACATAGCTATGTATTTGCATAATAGGAGCCCTCACAAAGTGTTGAGCAAGTTGACTCCAGAAGAGGGGTTCTCTAGTAAGAAACCAGACTTGGGGCACATTCGCATCTTTAGATGCCTTGTGTATTGTCACATTCCTGTTGAGAAAAGAACCAAGTTGGAACCTACTGCAGAGAAGGGTATCCTTGTTGGGTACAGTGAAACTTCTAAGGCTTATGGGGTTTACATTCCTGCTCTCAGGAAAACAGTTTTTTGCAGAGATGTAAAGTTCGAGGAAGAGAGGGCTCTTCAAAAATCTAGCAACTTAATAAATGAGGGGGAGCAATCAACCACAGTTGAGGTAGCACAATTTCCTCAAACTTTAGTCATGCAAGCTAGAGAGTAGAGCAAGCAGGCCGAGTAGGGTGATCAAAAGGAGGAATCAATAATTCCTCAACCTCAAATTCCTATTACAGAAAAGAGGAGAAACAAGGTAGCTGAGCAGACACTGAGAGAGGCTCAAGAATATGTAGGTGATCCTCAAGATTCAGTCAGACAGAGAAGGGCTCCCAAACGTTATTCTGAGTATGTGGCACTTATGAGTGAATTAATTAAAGTAGAACATTCCAGCTTTCAGGAGGCATCCAAGCACCAAGTGCGGAGAGATGCCATGGTGGAAGAGTATTCTTCCATCATGAAGAACAGTGTGTGGGAGGTAGTACCAAGACCAGAAGATAAGTCTGTGGTGGGCTCGAGATGGTTGTATAAGATTAAGCATGTTGTAGATGGTAGTATGGAGAATTTCAAAGTCCGATTGGTGGCTAAGGGGTTTTCTCAGAAGGAAGGAGTCGACTATGATGAGACTTTTTCTTCAGTAGCCAGGTACTCATTCATAAGAGCTATCATTTATGTAGCAGCACAAATGGGTTGGAGGATTCACCAAATGGATGTAAAGATGGCCTTCCTCAACGGGGTGATTGAGGAAGAGATTTACATAGAGCAACCAGAAGGATTTGAAGCACATGAGAGGGATTCTCATGTATGAAAGTTGAAAAGAGCATTGTATGGACTCAAGCAAGCTCCCAGGGCGTGGTATTCACGTATTGACAGTTACTTGCAGAGTGTGGGCTTCATCAAGAGTGAGGCAGATCTAAACGTGTACTATGTTCAAGTGAAGGGTGAACTTCTCATATTATTGTTATATGTTGATGACCTATTTCTCACAGGGTCAGAGGAGCTCATAGCACACTACAAGCGGGATCTTGCAGGAGAGTTTGAGATGAAAGACTTGGGGTTGATGCACTACTTTCTGGGATTTGAGTTGTGGAAAAAAGAGGGAGAGATCTTCCTTGGACAAGGGAAGTACTTAATTGATATCTTGGAACGATTCATAATGGAGAATTGTAAGCCTATGTCAACACCACTTGTGACCAATTGGAAGAAGATTGATGCTTCTAGATCAGAGGCAATGGATCTGACTTTATACAGACAGTTGATAGGCTCTCTTATGTATTTGGTCAACACCAGGCTACACATTTGTTTTGTAGTGAACTCACTCAGTCATTTTATGGTGGAACCTAAACGTGTGCACTGGATAGCTGCAAAGCATGTTTTGAGATATCTCTGAGGCATAGTTGATTATGGGTTGAAGTATGTTCAGCAAGATGGAGTGAAGCTTGAGGGGTTTACTGATGCAGATTGGGAAGGTAGTACAATTGATCGAAAGAGCACTTCAAGGTGTAGTTTTAGTTTGGGCTCAGGAGCAGTCTCTTAGTACATTAGGAAACAAAAGTCAGCTGCGCTGAGTTCTGCAGAGGCCGAGTATATGGCAACCAGTATGGCTACATGTGAGGCTATCTGACTTCAGAAACTTCTAGCTGGGATCTTTGATTAGGAGCTAGATCCTATAGTCATTTACTGTGATAATCAGAGTTGTATCAAACTCTCTGAGAATCCAGTGTTTCATGACAAGTCAAAGCACATTGAGATTAAGTACCACTTCATCAGAGATTGTGTGGAGAAGGGGATAGTGAAGCTCAATTACATTCCTATGGACGAACAGATAGCAGATATCCTGACGAAGGCCTTGATGAAGAGCAAGTTTGAATTCTTCAGGGACAAGTTGGGTGTGGTGCAGAACACCTTCCTCGCTAAGAGGGAGTGTTGATTTTCATAGCTCGATAGGTGGGATGTCGATTTGTTTTAAACCAACTTGAGTTGGATATGTTTTAAATCACTTTAAAGCAACTCGAGTTAGATATGCTTTAAAACAATTTGAGTTGGATTTTTAGCAACAACAGGATTTTTATTCTTTAATAGAATGTTTTCGAGTTTGTGAGGATAAGATAAATCCAAGAGTGATTTATGTGTAATTAAAGCCAAAGAAAGCAAGGAAAGATTCTTTCCTTGCACGCTAAGTAAAGCAGTTAGGCTCTATAAATGTAAGATTGTTGTAGCAAACTCATATTGTATTTTTGAAAGAAAAGTTAGTTGTTAGGCTGAATAGAAGATCCAACATTTGCAAGTTTTTTCCCACATTGGGGTTTCCTTGGTAATTCTGTGTTATTATCTTTTTGTGATTGGCTTATTGTTATTTTTGCTTCCACTGTTATTAGTTGTTAATTAACCCAGTTGTATTAATTGTTATAAATCAAATTTCTTTCTAAGAATTTATTGTGCAATTATTATGTTGTTGGGCTAGAAATTAACACAAAACTTCATTTTCTTTCATAACACGTTTGCCAAATTTACCCATTGAAAATGATTAAAATTCACCTTCTTAAAAAAAACTGCAAATAATAGAAATTCTATTACAATTTTTTTTATCACCTTTCTTTGACAACTTTGTATGTCTTCAAGCCTTCAATCTTTTCTTTTCTTTTTTAAATATGATGGCTCACCAATTTCCTTGTTTTTAAAGATCTCTTGATCTTCTCCTCCTTGTCAACAATCAAATGATATCCTCTTGCCTCAAATCTTCTGCTTTGACATGTTCTACTTCTAACAAAACATTTCAAGCTGCAATCTCTTTTCTTTCAAATTACTCCTACAATTTGCAAACCTTTCAAACATGATTTTTTATTTTTTAACAACAAACCATTTTTTGTGTAACAAAACAACTCACCTCATACAATACCTTCTGACTAGCACATCTTTCCTTTAATGCCTTAGCATGAACACTAGCTGCTATGATGTCTTCAAACCAACTTCAACATTTTAATTTTTAATGTCCCTTTAACAATCGCTTCTTCATTCCTCACATTCTTTTATTGTCTTTTCGATTTTACACTGTCTACAACAACTTGGCTTATCTTTAAACTCCACACTTATGATCTAATTGATTTCTCCTTTAACCTGCTTCTCCTTGATCAACTAGCTTTGATACTACATGTTAGATTTAAAACATAGCTCTGATATCATATGTTAGATTTAATAGAGATAAACCTAACATATAACACATTAAAGAAATTAACACAAATACACACAAACACAATAATTTACACAATGTGTTGCTGCACACAAAATATATTTTATTGCTTCATCAGATTTGATTACATAGTGAAAATCATTTACATCATACCTCTTTTATAGAGGAGTTTACAACTCACAAGAAAAATATAGAATATGCAAACTGCATAAAAGCTTAACTTAATTTTAGTTCATTTCTAATTACAATAGATATTGCTCATGCAAAAGAGTAGTTTCTATTTTCGCAAACAATGTTTCTATTTCCACAACCAATAGGAGAAATTACTTTCTAACAATATCCAACACTCTATCCCGGTCAAGTCAATGGGTCGATTACTAACCATTGGATATTGTGCAAATTTCCAAATGCGAAAAGTGCAGATTCAAGCCAAAGCGCACGGAGTGCAAAACTTTTCCACTTTAAATCTCTTCCATTGGATATTTACCTAAAGACAACAATAACGAAGTTTCGAGTTGGTTTCGTCGTAAAGACAACGCAGGAGATGGTTTCTTCCCCTTATGCCCAACTGTTACACCGCTCCTTTTTTCCCTCGTTTAAAAATCCTATCAATTATCATGATTCCATTCCCTCACTTTTTAATCAGTGCTTTAACATGAGATTTAGTTCTAAAAAACTTATTTTAACTCTCGTCATTAAAAAGGCTTGTTTGTTTACTCAGTTTTTTATAGCATCCTGCCATTTACTTACAGTCAAATACTGTTTCTATTTTGCCTGTGGATATGGCAGGTATTTCTATTAACATAGAATTTTCACCTCCTTTGTGCCACAGTGAGAACAAGATTTCAGAGTGCATTGTATATGGGAAAATCACTGTACTAAATGAATGCATTCCAGATTACTTTCAGGCTGCCCATGTCAGCTATGACAGCCAGAAAGTAGGGGAAGAAACAAATAATAATAATAATAATAATACACGGTCCCTCCACATTCACCAAAAGACTATCTTTTAACAAGCCTTTACATCAGGTTTAAAGTCAACTAAAATAAATTTGTTCACTGCTTCCATGTAACAGCTACATTTGGATTACTGGCTTTAATTTTTTCCCAGTCATGACTGCCTTCCCTCAATCTGGCCTTTGGTATTCCTGTGGACTCAAATGTGCACTCCTTCAGACTTTTCAGCAGTTCCAGACCAATTGGAACTCTCTTCATGCTCGTCAACTGCTTGAATATCAGCTTCTCCAGGCATGGCAGGGCTCCCTCCTCTAGTCTTGGAAACTGCTTCAATTTACTAAATAGCCTAATTTCAAAGAAACTGAGTTTATTAAATTTTCCAGGCATTCCAAAAGCTCTTGGCAATTCCGTACAACTTTCATTGCCTGTCAATTCTAAGATCATTAGATTGGGTAGGGTTTCTATTGTAAGTGTAGTGTAACCAACACATTCGCAAAACACCAGCTTGAGTATCCTGAGATTTGGAAATCTACTTATCCAACTTGGCACAGCAAAACCACAAAGGCGAAGGTGTTCAAGATCCTTCATAGCCATCATTTTAAGGGGACAAGGTGGATCTGGTAATCCAAGACCAACTACCCCTGCAACGACCCCTCTGCTCTTGTCACACAGTCCTAAATTACGCATCTTCACCAATTGCCCAATTACTGTTTCCATAGTACTTCTGTAAGACTCTCGATTATCATAAAAGTTTATCCATAGTTCTTGGAGGTGAATCAAATTACCCACATCCTTCAGCTTTAAGAATCTAGTTTCTTCATCTGCATTGGAGAGGCCCAAACCATCGGATCGAAGTGTCAGCAAACAGGGTAGCTCTGATATTCCCTTGGGGATATGACGCTGCAACCCATCTGAACAACCTTCTATATTGAGATGTTGTAGCCATTTAAGCTCACCTATCCACAGAGGCACCATTACCACGCTTCTGCAACCTGAAATGTCAAGGAACCGCAGACTGGTAAGTTTCCTAACACACTTGGGTACCTTCCTGATATGTGTTTGAGACAAATTCAAGACTCGGAGAAGTTTCAAGTTTCCAACTGATTCTGGCAATGAAGAAATTCCAGTTCCCCTCAAGTCGAGTACCCGCAGTACTCTTCCACTAGCAAAGAAGTTTGAGGGAATATTTCTAATGCCATTGTTTTGAAACAGTGATAGAGTGCGGAGAGACTGCCCACAATTATTAATCCTTTTGCCCAGGGCACTATCATGTATCTCTTTCTTTGGCAACATAATCCTTCGGCAGCGGCTATGTTTGGAGGGAAATTTTGTGAAGACTTCTTCAAATGAAAATGCACATTTATTTTCCTTAGATATGCTTACAGCCAAATCAAACAACAAATCGTGCAATTTACAGAATTTGGTTCCTATGCGAGGTTCTTCTAGCCTCTCCACCATGTCAATCAAACATAGATTAGCGAATTGAGACATATATTCCCATCCAATATTCCACTGTTCTTCTCCTTGTGGAATGAACCCTTCTCCAATCCACGGATTTATGACATATTCACAATCTATTTCTTCATCTTCAGGAAACAAAGAAAAATATGCAAAACAGGGCTTAAGAGCAGGAGGCAGCCAGTCATAGCTCAGCTTAAGAATCTGCATGATCCGGTCGTTACGATGGACTACCTCTTTTAGCTGGCGATATTTGGGCTCCCAATCCCATACCATTGTCTTGCCTGCCAGAGAAGCTGCAATTGTTTTTATAGCCAATGGTAGCCTACCACACTCCTTTACAATATCCCCAGCTATCTTCTCTAGGTGCGGCGGAGGCTCATTTTGGGGGTAATTTGCAAAGGCATAAGCACAAAACAATTTCCAACTATCCTCACGGGAGAGATAGTCCATCTCATAAATGTGGGCATTCATATTTCTGCAAACTTCTCTGTTTCTAGTGCTGACAACAATTTTGCAGCAGCAGTTATCACTAACAGGAAGGCCCAGGTTTGTTATCAAATTATCTTGAATGGATGCTCTCCACACATCATCCAACACAATCAATGACCTTGATCTTTGTAAATGACTATGAATGCACTCTGCTGCACGCACCTCACTAACTCGTTCCTTTACAACATCCCTTAAACTAATTCTAGGCTCCCCATCCTCAGTTACTTCATTCCCACCAACATCTCTCAAATGAATTTTAGAAGCCAGATCCGATTGCAACTTAGGAACTGAATATGTTTGTGAAATTGAAAGCCAGATAGAGTTCTCAAACCTTTCTCTTGTGCTCTTGAAGACATGCTGTAGCAGAAATGTCTTGCCAATCCCTCCCATGCCAACAACAGCAATCACAGGAACAGCAGGTTCATCTAACAGGCCGATGATATGTTGAACCTTAGAGTTAATAGCCACTGGTCTAGAATCGCTGTCCAACAAGCTTGATTTCTTCCGCGCTCTTCCTCTGTTGGGTGTACTGGTTGAGGCTTCATGTGAATGACATAATTCACTAACCAGCTTCAGCTCACTTGCATCTTGCATTATGGATGTCATTCTCCGTCTCACGTTTCTAATTCTTCTCCCCATTTTGTACCGAAACAGTGATCTTGTATAACAACTCACAGAAGATTGAGGGCTGTTACCATATATGACACATTCTTCTACTATGTCCTCTGCATCCCAAGCAGTATCACAAACATCTTGCAGCCATTTTTCCACCAACTCATTCTGTGCACTCTGCCCATCTGCATATGTGAGAAACCCTCTCACGTACGTGAGCTTCTTACACAGCCACTCAAAGTCATCTGTGAAGTTAACTACCAGCGTTGCCTCGTTGGCCAGCTGTTGTACTGCCATCTCAGTTAGCCTGCCAATAACACCGTCAGCCAGGCTTACTGCCATTTTTGATTTGTTGCTATGACTTGCAGAGAGTTGCAGAGAGTATTCTGAGTGGAATTACTAGTATGAAGGAAATACAAAATAATCTTCTACCCTCTGCGCACCGTCCACCATAGCCTGGTTGGTGTGTATGTGCCTCCTGTGTTCCTCTTTCCCACTCAAGTCAAAGGATCGATCGGTAACCATTGGATGTGCGAATTTCCAAATGCAAAGGTGCATATTCAATCCAAGAGCTTCCATTAATATTTGCCTAAAGACAACACAAACAAAATTTCGAGATGGTTTCGTCCTAAAGACGACGGAGGGGACTAGCCCCACCATTGCAGACTCGCAACTTCGATTTTATTTCCTTTCAACTTCGATTTTATTTCCTTTCGATTCCATATTCATTTATATGGCCAAAAGTGTAGGTTTCACAGAATCAAAGTACTTTTACAATGGAAGCATGAGCATTAATTTCCCACACGAGGCAAATAGGATAGGGGGATTAGTTGCCCACCCAACGCTGATGAAGATTCAGCATTTGACCATTGAATAGATGATTAGATTCACTATTTGACCATTGAATAGATGATGTTGATAATCATAAGGTGATTGAAGCTTTTTTGTTATCTTCTCACTATTTCAACTCTAAAAGCATTTCAAGGAAAGTTCTTTTATGATTAATTTTTTTTTTATGAAATAAATATTAATATTAATTATAAAAGACTTCTAAAGTATGTCATATTATGAAAAGGATGGATGTAAATGGTCACATTCTAAAGTTTAAGCAAGGTGTCGAAAGGCACTTGGTGTAGTGGCTTAGTCATGTGTTGTAAGCACCTATAAGGTGCCAAGTTCAAATCTCTCAATACTAAAAAAAATAGTTTAACAAGGTAGAGCTTTGAACATCATATCTAGAGAGAAAAACAAAACTATTAAGTAGCAAGAGTTAAAGTGTTAATAGTAGGAAGCAAATCGTGGTCATCTAATTTCGACAAATCCTAGTTATCTTAATCTTCAAGAATAGGCTACCAACTAGTGAAAGCACCACAAGCCTAATCTTCACTAGTTTGCACTTCCTTGTGAGTTGATTGGAAGCTCTAATAATAGAAATAATCGAGGTGAGACAAGAAATTTGGCCATCAAGGAGCATAGTTAAATGTTTATATCTTTTGAATATTCCTCTTATGTTGTGTTCAAAAGTTCATTTGAGTTTCATAATCTCTAAAGTTTTATAAAAAGATATTGTCATATTTATATTGAGACATGTAACTTTGTGTGTATATAACCTTACAAACTAACCCAATATTATAAAGACAAAAAAATACTAATATAATTAAGGTATTGTAAATAATTAATTCAATCAATTCAATTCTAATTTAATTATTGAGTTGATAATGTAATATTGATAAAGTAAAGAAGAGGTTAAAAGTATTTATTTCTATTATGTTGGTGTTGAGTATTGATATGATTAATTTGGATCTCTAAGAGTGTTCAATGATCAAATAGGAAATTCTATACCAATCTAGAATTCTAGATTTCAATTTGGATAGGGGACTCTATTACTAATTTGTCTCTGGTATCTAATTTTTCTTTAAATGTGAGCATACATGATTTTGTGTTTCTCTAATGTAATTATGTCCACCATAATGTGGTTTTGTCTTTATGTTGTATGCCTCCAAATATTGCACACCTATTACGATATCCACTTCTTAAACAATAATTTTAAAAATCACTTTTGGAAACCTACTATGTAAGTATATTTAAGTGTGAAACTTCTTTGACCTTGAGTTAGACACCTTTTTTTATTTCCAAGATTCAATAATACAAATGACACATGAATATAGTATATGCCTAAAGTGTAATATATACTTGATGGAAATTTTATGTGCCTTTATTGCTTTTGGTCCAATAAAATGATTGTTTCTTCATTACAAAACATTATATGATTCCAAGATGATTTTGAGTGTCATGGGACTTTTCTTTAAATATTTCATCCTTGGCACTAATATAACTATGTCAGTGCAACAAACAATAGAAAATAGTTCAAATTAGTTAAAAATGATGAAATGTGAGTGTGAATAAGGAGGACATGATCACATGTATGATTATATCTTATGTATAGAATCACAATTGTGATCCATTCCAACTTGAAAAAACTAATATGACTTTGGATATATCTAAATTATTGGAGTTGAAATAGATGCTCGGTGGATTTTTGAGCTTTTTCAACATGCGTGCAAAAATAGCTTGAATTGAGTACTAGGATGGCATATCTTACAACAAGACTAAATTGAGTATAAAACTAAAAGACAAAAATATGAAATGTGCAATTTTGTCTTCAACATTTTGAACATGATTTAATATGCATACATGAACTACATGAATTATCCATACTAAAGTACAAAAAGATAATAATTGAAAAAGCAAAAAATATATATATATATAATAGATAATATTATAACTTCCTTCATTTTCTTATTAAAATTGTAACTGCAAACCTACATACATGCACGAGGGTTGTTGAAAAGTTGAAGTTGGTATGTATGTCCCTCTATCTAGGTGTGTATGTCCCTCCTTGTTCCTCTTTCCCAGTCAAGTCAATGGATCGATTGGTAACCGCTGGATGTTGCGCTAATTTCTAAATGCGAAAGGTGCAGATTCAATCCAAAGCGCTTGGAGTGCAAATATTTATAAACTTTAATCGCTTCCATTGAATATTTGTTAAAGACAACAATACCAAAGTTTCGAGATGGTTTCGTCCTAAAGACGACGCAGGGGACAAAACCCCACCATTGCAGACTTATAGTATTCATGTAATTAATAACTCAGCGCAATAAAAATATTAATTTTTCTCCAGTTTTTTTTATTTCTTTTTCCTTAAAATTGTCATCTCCACTTTCAATTAGATGGTTTCTCTGCAACTTAGTTTTTTTTTCCTTTAAATTTTGAATAAACAAGTTTTTTTTTCCTTCCAATTTTGAATATCCTTTTCCATAAATTCATTCATATGGCCAAAAATGTATGTTTAATAGAATCAAAGTACTAGTCAATTTTGATACAATTAAAGGTTTATTTTGGTCAAAAAAAATTATTTTTGATATATGATAAAATGTAAAATTATTATTGATTATTTGATCATTGAATTAGATGTTTTAAGTAGAGTGATCACATAATAATCAATCTTTTTTTTTTCTCTTTCTACAACTTCAACTTTAAAGAATTTCAATGCAAGTTTTTCCATGATTTGATGGAATAGACATTAGTATAGAATATAAAAAACCTTTTAAAATATGTCATGTTATGAAAAAGGTGGATGGAAATGGTCAAAGAGAAAAATAAAACTACTAAGTAGCAAAGAGTTAAAGTACTAGTAGTAGAAAGCAAGTCATGGTCATATGGTTTCCACATATCCTAGTTATCTTGGTCATCAAGAATTTGGCTCCCAACTAGTGAAAGCGCCACAAACCCAATCTTCATTAGTTTGCACTTCCTTGGGAGGTTGACTAATAGCTCTAATAATAGAAATAGCCAAGGTGAGATGAGAAATTTGGCCACCCAAGAGCATAATTAAATATTTGTATATTTCAAGTTCCTCTTATGTTGTGTTTAGAAGTTCATTAGGGTTTTATAATATCCAAATTTTTATTAAAAACTATTATAATATTTTATCAAGACATGTAAAATTGTGTGTATATAAACTAACAAACTAACTGAATATTGTGGAGATAAGAAAATATTAATTTAATTAAGGTATTGTAGATAATTAATTCAATTAATCGAATTCTAATTTAATTATTGAGTTGATATTGTAACATTGATAAAGTAAATAAGAGGTTGAAAATGTTTATTTCTTTTATGTTGGTGTTGAGCATTGATGTCATTGATTTGGCTCTCTAAGAGTGCTTAATGATTAAATATGAAATTCTAGCACCAATCTAGAATTCTAGTTTTAGATTGGGATAGAGGATTCTATTAATAATTTGTCTATGGAGTCTACATTGTCTTGAATGCGAGCACATATGATTTTATCTTTCTCTAATCTAATTATGTCCAACATAATGTGACTCTATATTTATGGCGCATGCCTCCAAATCTTGCATACCTATTATGATATCCACTTTTTAAACTTAGCAATGCTAAAAAAACTTTTGGAAACCTACTATGCAACTATATTACATGTGAAACTTCCTTGAACATAAGTCAAACCCCTTTGATATTTTCAAGATTCAATAATAAAATGGCACATGAATGTAATATGTCTAAAGTGTAATTTATATTTGGTGCAAATTTCAAGTGCATCTATTGCTTTTGGTCCAATAAAATTATTGTTTCCTTATTCAAAATATTTTGTGACTCTAAGATGATTCCTAGTGTCCTAGGGATTTTCTTCAAATATTTCATCCTAATCATTAAATATAACTATATTGGTGCAAAAGGCAATAGAAAATAGTTCAAATTAGTTAAAAACGATTGAAATGTGAGTGTGAACTAGGACTTGATCACATGTGTGATTCTATCTTGTGGATAGAATCATAGTTGTGATCTAGAAGAAGATGAGAAAACTTGTAAATGAGTTTAGATAAATTTGAACTATTCAAGTTGAAACAAATCAAGGTTGATGGATTTTTTGGGTTTTTTCAAGGCATATACAATAATAGCTTGAATTGAGTACTAGGATAACATATTTTAAGCCAATTTGAAATTGAGTATAAAACTAAATGATGAAAGAATGTACAATTCTATCCTCTACTTTTTGCACCCAAATTGACATGCATGTGAGCTACATGAATTATACATGCTAAAGTAAAGAAGATGATTGAAAGAGAAAAATATTTTTGGAAAAGGATACATATAATGGATGGTACCATAATTTAGTTAATGGTCTTAATACATTCTTTTGGCATTGGCATAGTTTGACATTGATGTCAAAGGTTACTGATATGAGGGTTTATCCATGTGAGGGAAATAGTGGTTGATGTTCTCCATGGCATTCGAGTCATTCATCAAGGTGCTTCAAGTCAAAACCATTTCATCAAGGTATAGCATCAAAGCATTAAAGGTTTCACTTTGTCAAGTCATTCAAGCAATTTGTCAAGGTATAGCATCAAAGCATTAAAGGTTTCATTTTGTCAAGTCATTCAAGCAATTTGTCAAGTTATTCAAGCAATCAAACCTTTAAGGTATCAAAGCTCCAGGATACTTCAAAGTGTATAAAAGATTCAAAGCATCAAGGTTTGAGAGTATAAAAGCTTCAAATAATAGTTTCAAATCATCAAGCTTCAAAGCATAGTATCAAAGCATCAAAAGGCATCAAAGTGCATCAAAGTTTCATGGCATCAAAGCATGAGGTTGGTTTTCAGCATCACATAAAAATCTGCTTATCATGTGGGGTTGACAAATTTGTCATGTTTCACAACATAAGAGTTTGTTTATCTCTAAAACCCTAAGAATTCTTCATCATTCTAGTAATCTAGGGTTTTATGTGATATAAAGGGTTTTTTAAAGCAAGTTCATTCTTTTCTTTTATTTTGAAAGTGACTTATAGTCACCGATCACTATTTATTTAAGTGACTTGCTCAAGGCTTTTGCTACATTTCTTAATCGCCCCCCTTGTATGTTGTCACCTGTCGAATAAGTCAAAAGTTTTATTTGAATTGTCTAATGGTGATCAACGGTGCTCTTTAAAAGTTGTTTTGGAGGCAGTGAATATCAAGCACTCTTATTCAAACTGTCCAACAGTTATTTCCCGTAGCAGCAGCTTTGAAGGGAGTCTGAACATCAGACTTAATCTTACAGATTTTTTTATATTTTGGAATGCAAAGAGTTAAATGGGTTTTGGTGATTAGCGCCAAATTAGATGAAAGTTGGTTTTTTGTTTTTTGCATGGAGTGGTTTTGTGAGAAGGTTATGTCGAAGAAAGTAGATTTTTTAGTTTGGAGATAAAAGCTTCTATCTTTGAAGTATTAAGGATTGGATACGCTGAAAAATGAAAAAGTGATACTGAACTCTATTTTTTTTATATTCATATGCAGAACCATGTTTCTGATTTGTATATGCAGGTTATACAGTGATTGAAAAAAGGTAGAATGAGCATTGAGAATAAGAGAAATGAACATGGAGATTGTGAATGGACATGGAGATAAATGAATATACAGGTGCAGTGATATTATTGTAAAGAACCTTTGTTGATAAAGGCATGCAAATTGTACAGAGAATGGTGTTTGAATGTTTAGTATTACATATGCAGTTTGTTTGAGGGAAGAGCAAGGTAATTAAGGTGATGGATTTATTGTGAAAAGAGACAAGATTGATTTTGTAGTTACAAGAAATAGATATGTGTGGATTGAAAGACAGGTATGTGAAATGAATATACAGAGATGCAGTTGAATTCAGTATGAAAGGAGCCATGAATACAGTATGAGCCTGAAATGAATTTTTATGTCTTTAAAAGAATAAGAACTTGTATCGTAACACCTTTTCTTCAGCCTTCATTGGTGAACCTTATATCATTGAAGAACAATTATAGGATTGCTTTCAGTTATCATTTTGTCTTTGAAAATCTTGTATCAGAGGAGAGTCTTGTAGTCAGGGTGTTGAAGGTATATATAGTTGGTGCATATTGTAACAAGGTAACCCCCTGAAATTGTATGTCTTCTTTCATTGGTGTGATAAGGAGTGGGTGCTCCTATCAGTTTTGGTTTTCTAGTGAGGCTTGTGAGATGGCTAGTGAGGCTTGTTGATTGCCAATGAGGCAAATTGAAGTCTGGAGTTGGTGCTTCAATGCTTTCAGAGTTGGTGCTTCGAAGGAGAGTTGGTGCTCTCGGTGGGTTGGTACTCACCTATGTAATCAGGGTTGGTGCCCTTTGAAGATAATAAAAGTAATTGTTCATAGTGGTTTTTACACCCTTTTCAAGGTTTTTCCACTCATAAATTTGGAGTCTCATGTCTTCTTGATGATATGATGTTTTGTACATGATTTAGTATTTCTAATTCACATATGATGTTATAATGTGCATCTCCTTTGTGTTTTTCATGAAATACATATTTAAAGGTTTTGTGCATGATCAAGAGTATTAAATTTTGAAGTTGATTTTATCTAACCACTGATTCACCCTCCCTCTCAATGTTCATGTACTCCAACAAGTGGTATCAGAGTAGCGGGTTCCCTAAATAAGTTTAATCAACTTGGGTTGATCTTGGTAGTGGAGTACAATGGGCAAGAGGTATAGAAATAAGGTTTCTAAAAAGGGGAAAGATCTGCATCAAAAGAAAGAGAAGTCTATTAAAAAAGTTGATGTTTGTAATGTTCTTAACTCTAAAGAATGTCATGCAGGAATGTTTGATACAAAAAGAGATGAGTTACAGTTCATTGAGGTTGTAAATGAGTCATATGATGAAAATGATGAAGAGGAAGCACAAGTTTATCTTCAAGATGAATTGATCGTTTCCTTAGATGAATTGAAAAAAGAAAGAAGAGAAAAAGAACTAAAGATGAGGTATGAAGAATCTAATCAACTTGTTCATGAGGTAAAGAAAAAGTGTGTAGAATCTAGTCAGATTATTGAGAAACTAAAGTTGCAATTGGAAGAGTCTTGAAAAGTGGAAGAAGCCACTTGCATGAAGTTGCAAACCAAAGTAGAAGAATGCCAAAAGTTAGAGGCTGAAATGTTGTCCCTAAAGAAGCAATTAGAGAAGGTAAATCAGGATTTGAAAAATGTCTACAAAATAAGCAGAGCACCGAGTTGTTTGAGAAAATGTTGCTAAGTCAAAGATCTCTATCAAACAAATATGGGATAGGATATGAAGGAGGAATGTGTAACAAAGATGCTACAGTATCAAAGGACACAATGAAATTGACAAGCTTGTCAAAAGGAGCAACATATGAACAAGGAGAATCAGTTTTACTTTCAAAAATCCTGCATATCAGAATACTTTTAAAGATGGATGCAGAAGAATTCATGATCCCAAACAAATTTTGGTAAGAAGGTCATCATCAAGACAAGTCAGGTACAATTATTCACATTTCCATGGTTACTGTTATTCTTGTAATGATATGGACATAAAGCAATTGTTTGTAGAAGAAGTTTAGTGAGTCCATCCAATCATAATAAAAGGGAAAACATGTCAAGCAAGAAAAAGGAAAAGTCTAAGAAAGCTTGGAAAAGGAAAAATCCTGAGAAAGTGTGGAGAAGGAAACAAGAAAAAGAAGAACCCAAACTTGTGCATGGTGCACAAGAGGTATCCTTAACTGCATAAAGGATAGCATAAATTGAGGGGGAGTTGTTCTTTTTGTTGTTTTATACAAACCCCTTAGTAAATAGCAAAAAGGTCTCATCAAGTAGAAAATAAAAGAGTGCTTCATTACAAGCTTGTTGTTGATCTTTCAAGGTATATTGAGTTGATGAGTTGGCATTCTACAAGTATTCTTCATCATATCATATGTTGTTATTAGTTATTCAGTGGCCTAGCAAGGTTAATGACAAAAGGTCTGAGTTGGTACAGTCAAACAAAAGGACAGTGTCCTTGGTTTCAAAGCTTTTTCCATATGTCTCTAAAAGGTTGTGCCTATAGTGGAATGTGACAAGGTTATGTTTCAAAAGAGTTACTTGTGAGTATCCTTGCAAAGTATCAAGTTCTGACTAATCTAAACAGTACCATGTTGGCACCATGTGCTTATTTGGAAGAAGGTTAACTTTGTAAAACACTCTGTAAGATTGAAAGAGAAAACGAGTAGTCTAAGGAGAGAAGGAATGTATCATATGTTTGTACATTGCAAAAAGATAGATCTTAGTAATTTATCATGAGGTGTTTCAATGATCACATTACTGGGTCAGTTTGCATCTATGTTTGGTTTTGTCTATGCCTCAATGAAATGTGTGTATGATAGAGTATGGTCTTTGATGAGATGGCAGCACACAATGATGTAACAAGATGATAGTTCTTGATGACTTTATTGCTTGGATGGCAGAAGGGGATAGTACAAGGAACTTTTGCATAACACAGTGAGCATACAAGTGATCTCACTAAATGGTTCTCTATATGCAACACTTCAAAAACCCATAGGCAAAGGCCTGCTTTCAAAGAAAATGTCTATGCAACTCTTAAGAGACAGAACATATCTACTATGAAAAGATGGTGGAAAATACTGTCAAATCAAAGAGAAGTTTTCATTCAATTAAGGGGCAAATTGCATATCAAACATGGACAGAAACCTTGTGACCTTGACTGTGAATCATGACAGTGATTTATACCATGAAGACCTCTAGACAGTGAAATGCATGATTTTATAATTAAGTATAATGGACATGAAAAAGGATCAAAGGTAACAGAGTGCAGTGAAAGGACTTTCATGAAGGATTGAAAACACACAGATTTGTGAGGAAGATACTATATAAACATAATGATCTCTCTTGAAGTATGATAGGAGCAGGTTTTGAAAAGTGACAGTAGTGAAGTTTGCAACTTATTTGCTTTGCAACATTTGCCTTGTTGTGGTGTGTGTGTTTGGATCTGAATACAATTTGCTTGCTTGGGCAGTGCATATTTATAATTTACTTGGTTAGTTTCTTGGACAGTATATTGACAGTATAGTGGACCACCTTTTAAATTTTCTTGAACAATTGCTCTCAATATAATGTGTTTCTATTCCTTGCAAAATTCAGTGTATAGTGGTTGCTTAACAAAGACAAGGATTTCTACTTTGAAATAGTAATTAAGACAGTGTTTTGTGTGCAATGGCAGTGAATAATGTTTCAGCCTCCTTTTGGCATAGATCTTAGCAGTGTCTCAGCATGATGGTGTCTCAGCATGACAATGGTTGTCATCTCAACATGACAGCAATCATTCATTCTCAGTAGTATTTTGCAATGGTTTGTGGGCTATGATCTTTGCTCTTCTGCCTTTGTATAAATGATGAGGCAAAATGGTATCGATAGTAATGGAGTACATTGCATGGTAATGATATTCTTCAACAAAGTGTTTTGGTGATGGTGATTATTAGAAATCTTCATCCATGGTTTGTTGCTCTCGGTCAATGATTGAATGGGTATCTCTGTATTTTGAGCAGTAATAAGTCCAAAAAGAGCTAACTAACTTTTATTAAGGAGTTTGCAGGCAGTATCCTTGACATTGTTACATGTTATAGTGTCTAGATGGTTTTTCTTCACAGGCTCTTTGACAGTTTCACAGGGGTTTGACATATGGTGCCATGATAGTTAGACAGTTGTAGGTTTTAGTGTAACAGTGCACAGTGTACAGTTTCTTGAATGGTGCATTAGGTTGTATGACTCATGTGCAAGAGGAGCTTGCTCTTAATTGTCACTCCATGTTTCCTTGACAGCTGAAAGGTTGTAGTTTGATGACATGTCATGTACAGTGCCAATTATAATGCTCAGTTATTATTCTCATGAAGATGATTTGTTCACTGTAAGAGGAATCAATAGCTCTCTATTATCACAATGTTATCAGTGGCTTATCACTTGTGACAGTGCTCTTGTTGTTTCGTAGTTGGTGTATTTTTAATTATTGATTTCTTGCTTGACAGCATTTCAGGGTAAACGTTTGATGGTAAAATAGTCTTATCTCAATTTGATGCTATCTTATGCTTCTTGTCAATAATTCCTTGCTTGTGACATTGGAGGCTATGGTGTATGAGAACAGTGTTTTTGTCTTGAAAACACAGTGACTTTCAAAGATAGTACAAAGTGCAAGTGTAGCTGAGACTATTAATATAGTGCATTGCTATGCTTTCAATGGATTTGTGATCGTGCGACAATGTACATGGTTGTCTTGATCATGGTGATAGAAATGAATGTACAAGTGTCCCTGTTTTTGGTGACAGACAGTTTGTTGGTGCTTTGACATTGGTGCAAGACGATATAGTGCAATTTGTTTTAGTGCTTTAAGGAAATCTTCTTGTGTATGGTTTCAATGGCTTTAATCAATGTTTTTGCATAGGGATAACAATGTGCTCTTTCATGAGACCCTTTGTCATTGTTGTCAAAGGGGGAGAACAAACAAGCTTATTTCATTAGCTTTTACTTTTATGATGGAGATCAAAGATACAAGGATGCAAAACAAAGTTGTGTGTTGACATCAATGCCAAAGGGGGAGTTTGTTGGCATTGGCATAGTTTGTCATTGATGTCAAAGGTTACTGATGTGAGGGTTTATCCATGTGAAGGAAATAGCTGTTGATGTTCTCCATGGCATTCAAGTCATTCATCTAGGTGCTTCAAGTCAAAACCATTTCATCAAGGTATAGCATCAAAGCATTAAAGGTTTCATTTTGTCAAGTCATTCAAGCAATTTGTCAAGTTATTCAAGCAATCAAACCTTTAAGGTATCAAAGCTCCAAGATACTTCAAAGTGTATAAAAGCTTCAAAGCATCAAGATTAGAGAGCATAAAAGCTTCAAAGAATAGTTTCAAATCATCAAGCTTCAAAGCGTAGTATCAAAGCATGAGGTTGGTTTTGAACATCACACAGAAATATGCTTATCATGTGGGGTTGTTAAATTTTTCATGTTTCACAACATAAGAGTTTGGTTATCTCTAAAACCCTAAGATTTCTTCATCATTCTAGTAATCTAGGGTTTTATGTGATATAAGGGTTTTATAAAGCAAGTTCATTCTTTTCTTTTATTTTGAAAGTGACTTATAGTCACTGGTCACTATTTATTTAAGTGCTACATTTCTTAACAGGCCCTCTTGTATGCTGTCACCTATCGAATAAGTCAAAAATTTTGTTTGAATTGTCTAATGTTGATCAATGGTGCTCTTTAAAAGTTGTTTTGGAGGCAGATGAAGATCAAGCGCTCTTATTGAAACTGTCCAACAGTTATTTCCCGTAGCAGTAGCTTTGAAGGGAGTTTGAACATCAGACTTAATCTTTCAAATTTGTTTCTATTTTGGAATGCAAAGAGTTAGATGGGTTTTGGTGATTGGCGCCAAATTAGATGAAAGTTGGTTTTTTGTTTTTTGCATGGAGTGGTTTTGTGAGAAGGTTATGTCGAAGAAAGTAGATTTTTTAGTTTGGATATAAAAGCTTCTATCTTTGAAGTCTTAAGGATTGGATACGCTGAAAAATGAAAAAGTGATGTTGAACTCTATTCTTTTGATATTCATATGCAGAACCATGTTTCCGATTTGTATATGCAGGTTATACAATGATTTAAAAAGGTAGAATGAGCATTGAGAATAAGAGAATTGAACATGGAGATTGTGAATGGACATGGAGATATATGAATATACAGGTGCAGTGATATTATTGTAAAGAACCTTTGCTAATAAAGACTTGCAAATTGCACAGAGAACGGTGTTTGAATGTTTGGTATTACGTATACAGTTTGTTTGAGGGCAGAGCAAGGTAATTAAGGTGATGGATTTATTGTGAATAGAGACAAGATTGATTTTGTAGTTACAGGAAATAGACATGTGTGGATTGAAAGACAGGTATGTGAAATGAATATACAGAGATGCAGTTGAATTCAGTATGAAAGGAGCCATGAACACAATATGAGCCTGAAACGACTTTTTATGTCTTTGAAGGAATAAGAACTTGTATTGTAACACCTTGTCTTCAACCTTCATTGGTGAACCCTTTATCATTGAAGAACATTATATAGGATTGCTTTCAATTATCAGTTTGTCTTTGAAAATATTGTATCAGGGGAGAGTCTTGTAGTCAAGGTGTTGAAGGTATATATAGTGTTGGCATATAGTTGTCATTGATGTCAAACTAAAAATCAGGCAAAGGAGTTTGTTGGCAAGTTGACAAAAGATGGAGGAGAGAGCAGTGGATCTGTTGGCAAATTGAGCAACAGATTTGATATGGGTTTTTCGAGAGCATTCCAATGGTGTGCTTTGTAGGTCAAGAGTGTAAAGGATGCACCCAGAAATGTATTATATTCACTTTTTAGGTCTTAGGGTTTATCAGTTAAACCATAATGTATTTGCAATCGTGGTGGAGCTAGTTATAGCCTTACATTTCTTCATTGACTTGCTATGATAGGTTGTTGGTCACTTAAGTGATAACTTAAGTCATTCATCCCGTAGAGGTGACCGGCCCCATCATCTAGGTTGGTAGCATTCTTAAGGTGTATCGGCATAACAATGTGTGATCGGTGAGAGAATGGGAGGCATCTCTCCAATGGCCCGATATCTATTTGTTGCCATGTCACAGGTTTTCAAAAGTTCACAACCTCCAAAAAAGAGGTTCTTAAGTTCAGAATTTGGTGACTTAGCGATGGAACACTCATTAGAGTGACTAGCTGGTTCGGTGGGACTAGCAAAGGCGTCCCAGTGACGCAACAATGAGAGGGAAGCATTTTGTAGTGGGTCCCAGTTATAATGATGTTGCTGACAGTGATGATGATTCTAGCACGTGGCATGGCAAGATTGGATGAACCAAAATCCACATCCTTGTTGTGGATTACAAAGCAATGATGTGGCGATGATATGGATAGATGATGTCATCAAGTTTCTCCGTCGATGTGACTAAAGGTCGTCGGTAGGAGTTTGAAGGGTGTCTCCCCAACAACCCAATGATCTATCCATTGGGGAGGCAATAAGGTATCACCAAGACTATGGAGCTAGTCCAAATGATAGAGTGACAGGATTTGGATACCAACTAAGGGACCTAGTAAGGTAGACGTGGCAGTTAGACCGAGTGGTGAAGATGGTGTGCGTCGAAGGTATGGACAATGATTGAATGGCAGGATGGCACATGGCAAAAAGTGACAAGTGAAACATGACATGGATGACATGTAGGTTGTGGGCCCGATCAAGATAACACCAAAAGTGTATCGGTGTGACATAGGCACATTGGTAGGACTGGGGATGGACTTCCAATGACAAAGCGATATGATGGATCGACAACAGTGGTTTAAGCGACCTCTTATCCAACAATCAGAGTTTAAAGACATTGTAGTGAATGTTGATCACAGGATCAAAGCGCGAAGGAGTTGATCGACGGCCAGAGTTCAAATGCAGATATCTGAAATGGCTATGACAAGTGTAAACGAGGGTTTGGACTGAAAACCAACACAAGAGAAAGAATTAATTTGTCCAACTACCTCAGTGACCAAACTATGAAGATTTGATCTTGTAAGCAACAAAATAGATCGCAAAATTGATTAAGATCAAAATCAAATCGAAGGATTAGAAGACAGCATTAAATGCACAATTAGATTTTTAAGAATTCGACAAAGAGAACAAAGGAACATTCTCTGAAATAGAATTTAATATTGTATGGCTCGATGTAGGGAATGGTGGTATCTGACGAGCTAGAAAGTATGTGTGTGGCTTGATGCTCTGACACTTACGGAAGTAGGTTGCAAGTGAAAATCCCTAACAGTGATTCCAATATGTATGAACTGAATGAAGGGAATAATTGAGAAAAGGAAGAAGGAATGAGTGTGTTGGGATGTAGAGGAAGGTAAATTGTAACAGAAAGAGAAATTTGAAAATTCATGAAGTTGGTTACAGTGGAGTAAGAGAGAACAGAGAGAAAGAGAGAGCTTATGTACTGAATTGAAGCATTGTAGGTTGTGTAGAACCATTTTATGCATAGTTGATTACATAATTTTGTAAAGGTTGTAGCCTCCATTTACACTGAGTTGTAGCTCTGAATAGGGTGTAGTAGCATCCTTGAAGTTGTAGCTTCTAAATAGGGAGTTGTTTCTTCCTTGGGTTCTATCCCTAAACATTGTAACTGAACTTTGATGCTTGTGAGGCTAGATTGGGACAATAGATCCTAGCAGCATTTCTCACCATGGTTTTTCCCATCTTGGGTTTTCCATGTATATCTGGTGTTATGTGTTGATCTTTCTTGTGCTTGTGGTTAGTATATCTATTAGTATTTCAATCTGCACATTTGAATTTAAGGTTAAATCTGCAAAAGTGTTTTTAAGAACTAAAAGTTTTAATATCTATTGATTTGCCCCCTTCTTAGTAGATCATTGTGTTCTAACAATTGGTATCAGAGTACTAGGTTCCTTAGGAGAAGCTTAACCAACTCAAGTAGATCTTGGTTAGGTGAACACAATGGCATTTCAGGAAGGTTCAAACAAGCCACCTAGGTTTGATGGAACAAACTATGCTAAATGGAGCTCATTAATGGAAGGATACTTAATTTCTCTTGGAACTGAAGTTTGGGCATTTGTTGAGACCCAATAAACTATTCCTGCTACCATTCCTACTAATTCTGCAGCAAAGAAGATTCATGAGGACAATAAGAAAGCTTGGTTTATTATTATGAACAATTTGTCTAAATTTGTGCATAGCAAAGTTATGCATTGTAAAACTGCTTATGATGTATGGGAAAAACTAAAGAAGATCTATGAAGGTGACACCAAAGTGAAGTTGGCAAAGTTACAAGTACTGAGAGAAAAATTTGAAGGCTTGATGATGATCGAAGAAGAGAAGATTGCAGATTATCTTCAAATAGTTTATGATGTGGTAAATTCCATTAAAGGATATGGTGTAGATCTAAAAGAAGAAGATGTGTTGAAAGTTCTCAAGTCTATGACAACTAAATATGATTCCAATATTTTTGCTATCAAAGAAGGAAGATAAATTGATAAACTTAATCTTGATGAGGTGCATGGCATAATTACTGCATATGAGATGAGAATGCTAAGTGTTGAATCATCTAGGAGAGAAGCTACATTTAAGGTTGTCAAGAAAGAAAAAGATGAAGTTGATAAGAAAGACAAAGCCACTGTCATTGCATCTAATTATGAAGAAACTAATGAGGAAGAAGAAAAATTCATAAGAAGGCTAAGGAGAGGATCCAGCGAGTATAAAGGTAAGCTCCCTTTTAAGTGTTTTAACTATGGAAGAATAGGTCATTTTGCTTCAAAGTGTCCATATGGTAAAGAAATCAATTCCAAGCAAGAAATTGATAGTAGAAAGAAGAAAGAGTTCTACCCCAAAATAAAGAGCTTTGGGAAGAAGAAGAAGATTCTATACATCAATGAAGAATGTGAAGCATCTGATGCTAGTGATCTTTCAGAAGAGGATCAAGATCGTGCTCTTGTAATGAGAGAAGATAGAAGAGGTTTTCTATTTATGGCTAAAGAAACTAAGGATTAGGAAGATGCACAAATTGAAGATTCACTTGAAGAAGAAGTGGAGGTAGTTGTTGATCTTGAAAGAGAATTAATCAGTGCTCTTCAAGACCTTGATGAGTGAAGAGATAAATATGATGATCTTAAGAAGGAAAACAGGAAACTAAAAAAGAATGCTCAAAAGGAGGCTGACAAAGTAACTCAAGAACTTGAGGAATCTAGTAAGGTGATAGTTGGTCTAAAAGTTCACGTAGAAGAACTCAAAAGAGTTGAAGATGTTATGAAATCTAAATTGCAATCATAGATGGATGGATGCTCAAAACTTGAGGCAGAAATAGTTACCTTAAGAAAAGAATTGGAGAGAGCTAATGAGAATATCAATAAAGGTCTAAAGTTAAAATGTGGTACTAATATTCTTGATGAATTGTTGAGTACACAAAAGCCTGCCAACAAGGAGAAATCAAGTCTAGGACTTGAAAAAGGAAAAATTTCATTTGTTGATGCTTCTGCAAAACTCTAGATGAAAGATTTAGAGCTAAAGAAAATTCAATCCCCTATGGTGAAAAATCTGACAGAGGAGAAGCCTCTAAAGATGAAAAGAAGTTAATTGCAGTTGAGAAATATGTTAAAGAGAAGGAATCAACTGAAGACAAGGAAGTTAACTAGTCAATTCCTAATCAACAAAAGAAGAAGCAGAATACTAAGGGAACAGACAATGATGGTTTCATAAGAGTACACTATCCAAGAAGACCTAGTCAAAGAAGATCTCCTCATCCAGTAGAAGGATACTCCATGACCAGATACTTATCATACTTCAATGGGTATTGTTATACTTGTAACAACTTTGGTCATAGGGCTAGAGAGTGTAAAGTTAATTCAAGGAGAAATACAAATTTCATAAGAAAAAATCCATTTGTTGTGTTAGTTGATATGAATGTAGTTTGTTTCAACTAGAATAATTTTGGTCATATAGCTAGAAGCTATAGAGAAAACTTTGTAAGACCTAATGCTCAATCTGAGAAGAAGAAAAACATACCTCACAAAGTTGAAAAGAGAATTGAGGCCCTTGAGAAAAAGGAAGAAAAGGTTGAAAATAAACCTAAGAAGGTATGGAAGGAAAAAAAGCAGAATTCTACTCAGTCTATGATTGCCCAAACAACATTGCATGCAAAGGAACAAGATCTATGGATAATTGATAGTGGCTACTCCAAGCACATGACTAGAGATAAAAATAAATTCATTAACCTTGAAATGAGAAAAGGAGTTTATGTAAGCCTCGATGATAATACTACTGTTAATATTCATGGTAAAGGAATTCTAAGCATAGATGGGAAGAACAAAACTAAAGATGTGTTATATGTGAAAGGTCTAAAATGTAATCTTCTTAGTGTCAGCCAGATGTGTGATAATGGATACAAAGTTGTATTTGATTATGAAGGCTGGAAGATAAGAATGAATGGTAAAACAATTGCTCAAGGGATAAGGACTAATAGTAATCTCTATAATCTATGTGAAGTGGAAGGCCAAACATGTCTAATTAGCCAAGCAGATGAGAGTTGGTTGTGGCATGAAAGACTAGGACATGTAAAATTTGACAACTTGGTAAAGATAAGTTCAAAAGGATTAGTTATAAATATGCCTTAGATTGCAAAGCCTGATAATATCATCAGCCAAGGATGTTAGCAAGGAAAGCAAGAAAAGTTTAAATTTCCCATAAAGGACTATTCAACAACAAAACCCTTGGAAATAATTCATACTGATCTGTGTGGTCCAATGAGGATAAGGGCGTTTCAAGGGGAAAGATATTTCATGTTGTTGATTGATGATTATACCAGGATGGCATGAGTCATGTTTTTGAAGGAGAAGACTGAAGCATTTGAAAAGTTTAAAATTTATAAGGTGGTAGAAAATGAGACTGGGAGAAGAATCAAATGTCTTAGATCAGATAGAGGTGGAGAATTTATTTCAAGTGAATTCATGGAATATTGTGAAGATCATGGAATCAAACGCCAGTATTCAGCTCAAAGAACACCACAGCAAAATGGTGTGGTAGAGAGAAGAAACAAAATTGTGAAGGAGATGGCCAGAGCTATGTTGATTGAGGAAAACTTGGTAGATACATTTTGGAAAGAAGCAATACAAAGTGTTGTATACATTTAGAACATGGCACTTATAAGATTTAATAGTGGCAGAACTCCATATGAATTGTGGTTTGGTAGGCCCGCATCAATCAAGCACTTCAAAGTATTTGGCAGTAAATGCTATATTAAGAGAGAAGATAAAAATTTAGGAAGTTTTGAGTCAAGATGTGATGAAAGGATATTCTTGGGGTATTCCAGCCAAAGCATGACCCTAGCAGAAATAATTTCGAAAGAGAATCAGATGATGAGGACATAGGTGCAGTAGAAGAAGAAGAACAACAAGAAGAAGAAAATGAGCAAAAGGTTGAACATGCTCTTGCAAAATATGTGCAAAAAGATCATCCTACAAATCAGATAATTGGTGACAAGAATGTAGGAGTGTAGACTAGAAGGAGACTTGCAAAGGACACAAGGAACAAGCAAAATTTTCCCTCTTATCTCAGATTGAACCAAAAAGCTTTGATGAAGCTAGTAAAGATGAAAGTTGGTTAAAAGCAATGGAAGAGGAACTCAATCAAATTGAAAAGAACAAAACTTGGGAATTGGTTCCTAGACCATCAAGCAAGAATGTAATAGGCACAAAATGGGTGTTCAAAAACAAGTTGAATGAAGATGGAGTTGTGGTCAGAAACAAAGCAAGATTAGTGTGCAAAGGATATGCACAAGTAGAAGGGATTGATTTTGAAGAAATGTTTGCTCCAATTGCATGATTAGAAGCTATTAGAATGTTTCTTGCATTTTCTATGTATAAAGGTTTTAAAATATATCAAATGGATGTCAAATCTGCATTTTTAAATGGAAACCTTGAAGAGGAAGTATATATTGAGCAGCTAGAAGGTTTTCAGCTGTCACAGAATGATGATTATGTAACTGAAAATTGAGAAAAGAATTGTATGGTTTGAAGCAAGCACCAAGGGCTTGGTATTCAAGATTGGATCAATATCTACAACAACAAGGACTCAAGAAAGGATGTGTTGATAACAATCTATATCTCAAATATAAAAGGTAAGAAAATGATCATTTTTGTAGTTTATGTAGATGATATTATATTTGGTGGTAGCAGTGATGTAATGTGCAAAATATTTGCTACAAACATGCAAGATGAGTTTGAAATTTCCATGTTAGAAGAACTCATATTTTTTCTTGGTTTGCAAATTACACAAACTGGTAAAGGTATTTTTATATCATAAACCAAGTATGCAAAAGAAATACTTAAAAATTTTGGCATGGAGGATTGTAAACCAGTCAATACTCCCATGGTTACTTGATGTAATTTGAGTAAAACTGATGATTCACCTGATGCAAATCAGACTTTGTATAGATCAATGATTGGAAGTCTACTATATCTAACTGCATATAGGCCTGATATAATGTAAGTAGTTTGTATGGTAGCTAGGTTTCAGGAAGAACCAAAAGAATCACACGTCAATGCAGTAAAGAGAATCTTTAGATACATTAAAAGTATTGTTTCCTATGGTTTATGGTATCCCAAAGGCAAATATTTCACCTTAACAACATACACAGATGATGATTGGGTAGGAAGTGTGGATGATAGAAAGATTACTAGTGGAGGAGCCTTCTTTTTGGACAATAGATTAGTTTCCTGGATGAATAAAAAGCAAGAGTCTGTCACTCTTTCTACAATAGAAGCTAAATATGTTGCAGCTGCTACATGTTGCACTCAAGTCCTTTGGATGAAGCATACATTAAAGGAAATCAAGGTAGAATACAATGAGACTATTTTGATTCTTTGTCACAACTCAAGTGCCATTAATATCTCAAATAATCCAATGATGCACTCTAGAAAAAAGCATATATCAATCAAATATCACTTCATCAGAGAAAAGGTTGCAGATAAGGAAGTCAGCATGGAGTATGTTCCTACCAAGGAACAAGTGGTTGATCTATTTACAAAGCCTCTTCCTAAAGAATAGTTTGAACACTTGAGGAAAAAGCTGGGAGTAGTTTCTCCCACCACATATCACTAAACATTAGTGATAGGGCATATATCTAGGGGGAGCTTTAGTGATCAATTACTTAACCCTGGTTAAGAATAATGTGATCAAATCATGGAAAATCTTGTTTTACAATTTCTAATGATTTAATGGTTGCGGAGTTTGTCAAAATTTGAGCATTTCCTCAGGGGGAGTGTACCCTTTTCCATTGATGTCAAAGGGGGAGAAATGTAATGCAAAATAGAAGCTTGCTAAGAAGAGATGAGATGTATGTCATAGGGGGAGTTGTTGTGTTACAGTGTGAATAATAGAATTGGTGGAGAGCTTTAGTGGTACCTAGATGAACAGTTAGAGTTTTTCCATCAATGTAAAAGGGGGAGATTGTTCGCATATAGTTGTCATTGATGTCAAACTACAAATCAAGCAAAAGAGTTTGTTGGCAAGTTGACAGAAGATGGAGGAGAGAGCAGTGGATCTGTTGGAAAATTGAACAACATATTCGATATGGGTTTTTTGAGAGCATTTCAATGGTATGCTCTACAAGTCAAGAGTGTAAAGGATGCACCCATAAATGTATTATATTTGCTTTTAGGTCTTAGGGTTTATCAATTAAACCCTAATGTATTTACAGTCATGGTGGAGCTATTTATAACCTTATATTTCTTTGTTGACTTGCTATGATAGGTTGTCAGTAACTTAAGTGATAACTTAAGTCATTCATCTTGTAGAGGTGGTCGGCCCCATCATCTAGGTTGGCGGCGTTCTTAAGGTGTATTGGCGTAATTGTAGACACCTAAATTTGGACACTTAATTTATCCAAATTTATCCCTTTTCATCTAAGCTTCCCCTTATCCGCATTAATTAAGTAATATCACTATTATTTAATTAATCCCTCTAAAGTTCTTCTAATCCATAAGGTATCTAGTTAAATAATTAAATACCTTCCCTTTTCATCAAATGAATTAAATAAATATGCCATTTATTTAATTCCCTTTATGTCACATCCTCCATCATTTTTATCTAATCCTAATCCATCTTCTAATCCCATCATTTGGGATGTGCACATGCCTAATCCTTGATTGGGATGTGCACATGCCCAATCCTTGATTAGGATGTGTCAAATCCTCCAACTTTTGCAAGTTGGCCTCTAATCTCTCTTAGCCACCTAACCCTTCTCTAATCCTTCATTAACTAGCCCAATCAACCTCTCAAGGAATTTTTAATTCCTTTTATCCTTCCAAGGAATATTAAATTCATTTTTCTCTTCCCCATGTGATCTTTGACTTGTCACATCAAGTCACATGTGAAATCTAACCCTCTTCTAACATGTCATCAATTAGTCTAATCAAGTACTTTCACAACCTTAATCACTCCATGTCACTTAATTGAGTCAACCCTATTAAATGCTTTTCTTTTTGGACAAGGCATCTCCATTCCCCATGTGAATTTTTAATTCACATTTAATCCCCCAATGCATTTAAATAAATTTTAAATTCCTTCTCTCATCCCCATGAGAATATTTGAGGAATTTTTAATTCCTCACATGTCCTCTCATCCACATGGGGACAAGTACCTCCTTTATGAGGAGATCTTGTCCCAATCCCAAGGTACTATGTACCCCCTCCATGTCATGTACTATCCTTCCACCTCATGTACACATCACCCCTTTTAAGCCATATCACATGCCACATGTCAAGATGTGAGGGCTTGTGAGTTCTTAACTCACCTTAGCCCTACATCTTGATCTTGGTGGCTCAATCCTGACCGTCCATTTCCCTAGAGATTTCCAAAATCTCTATAAATACCCCCTCTTTTCTCTCATTTTAGGGAGATCATGTATTATAGCCAAAATCTTGCAAAATTTTCCTAGAATCCATACTTAACCATTTTCATGCTTGCACCCACTTGCATCCATCTTCATATCACCATCTAGCTTGCATTTTGCCATCCAAGGAGCATACAACACCAAAGATCGAAGGGCCAACCAAAGGATCGATTTGACACAAGGTAAAAGGTTTCATTTGTTGTTTTTGTTTTGTGTTGATTCCAACTAGGCTAATCTTGAGGTGTAGGTTGTTTTAGTGTTATTTTGCATTACTTTGTTTGCTACTCATTTTTGAGCACTCAAATTTGACCTATCACAGTAACAATGTGTGATCGGTGAGAGAATGGGAGGTCTCTCTTTGATGGCCCGATATCAATTTGTCACCATGTCACGGGTTTTCAAAAGTTCAAAACCTTCAAAAAAGAGGTTCTTAAGTTCAGAATTATGGTGACTTAGCAATGGAACACTCATTGGAGTGACTGGCTAGTTTCAGTGGGACTGACAAAGGCATCCCAGTGATGCAGTGATAAGAGGGAAACATTTTGTAGTGGGACCCAATTATAATGATGTTGTTGACAATGATGATGATGCTAGCATGTGGCATGGCGAGATTGGATGAACCAAAATACACATCCTTATTGCGGATAACAAAGCAGTGACGTGGCAATGAAGTGGAAAGATGACGTCATCAAGTGTCTTTGTCAGTGTGAGTAAAGGTCGTCGGCAAGACTTTGAAGGGTGTCTTCCCGACAACCCGATGATCTATCTATCGATGAGACAATAAGGTATCGCGAGGACTATGGAGCTAGTCCCAACAATAGGGCGACAAAAGTTGGATACTGACTAAGGGACCCAATAAGGTAGACATGGTAGTGAGACCTAGTGGTGAAGATGACATGTGTCGAAGGTACGGACAAAGATCGAATGACAGGATGGAATATGGTAGAAAGCAACAAGTGAAACATGACATGGATGGCATGTAGGTTGTGGGCCCAATCAAGATAACACTACAAGCGTATTGGTGTGACATAGGCACATCGGTAGGACTGGGGATGGAGTTCCAACGACAGAGCGATATGATGGATTGACGACAGTGGTTTAAGCAACCACTTATCCAACAATTAGAGTTTAAAGACACTGCAATGAATGTTGATCTTAGGATCAAGGTGCAAAGGAGTTGATCAATGGCCAGAGTTCAAATGTAGAGATCTGAAATGGCTATGACAAGTGTAAATGAGGGTTTGGATTGAAAACCAACATAGGAGAAAGAATTAATTTGTCCAGCTACCTCAGCGACCAAAATATGAAGATTTGATCTTGTAAGCAATAAAACAGATCGCAAAAGTGATTAAGATCAAAATCAGATCGAAGGATTAGAAGAGAGAATTAAATGCACAATCAATTTTTTAGGATTTGATAGAGAGAACAAAGGAACATTCTCTAAAATATAATTTAATATTGTATGGCTCAATGTAGGGAATGGTGATATCTGACGAAATGGACAATATGTGTGTGGCTTTATGCTCTAACACTTACAAAAGTAGGTTGCAAGTGAAAAACCCTAACAGTGATTCCAATATGTATGAAATGAATGAAGGGAATAATTGAGAAAAGGAAGAAGGAATGAGTGTGTCATGATGTAGAGGAATGTGAACTGTAACAGAAAGAGAAATCTGAAAATTCATGAAGCTGGTTACAGTGGAGTAAGAGAGAACAGAGAGAAAGAGAGAGCTTATGTATTGAATTGATGCATTGTAGGTTGTGTAGAACCATTTTATGCATAGTTGATTGTAGAACTTTGTGAGAGGTTGTAGCCTCCATTTACACTAAGTTGTAGCTCTGAATAGGGTGTAGTAGCATCCTTGAAGTTGTAGCTTCTAAACAGAGAGTTGTTGCTTCCTTTGGTTGTAGCCCTAAACATTGTAACTGAACTTTGATTTGTGAGGTTTGATTAGGACAGTAGATCCTAGCAACATTTCTCATCGTGGTTTTTCCCATCTTGGGTTTTCCACATATATCTAGTGCTATGCGTTGATCTCTCTTGTGCATGTGGTTATTATATCTATTAGTATTTCAATATGCACATTTGAATTTAAGGTTGAATCTGCAAAAAAAAAATCAAGAACTAAAAGTTTTAATATCTACTGATTCACCCCCCTCTCAGTAGATCATTGTGTTCTAACAATGGTATATATAGTTGGTGCATATTGTAATAGGGTAACCCCCTAAAATTGTATTTCTTCGTTCATTGGTGTGATAAGGAGTGGGTGCTCCTATCAATTTTGGTTTGCCAATGAGGCTTGTGAGATCGCCAATGAGGCTTGTTGATTGCTAGTGAGGTAGATTGAAGTCTAGATTTGGCGCTTCAACCACTGGAGTTAGTGCTTCGGTGCTTTCGGAGTTGGTGTTTTGAAGGAGAGTTGGTGCTCTCAGTGGGTTAGTGTTCACCTATGTAGTCAAGGTTGGTTCCCTTTGAAGATAATTAAACAATTGTTCAAAATGGTTTTTTCACCCTTTTCAAGGTTTTTCCACTCATAAATTTGGTGTCTCATTTCT
>VDFB02118545.1:0-24308 GCA_007258455.2 Sequoia sempervirens
GAAAATCGCCCAAGTGATGCTTCTCTTCCACAGTAGACGACTGGAGAATCAAGATTTGAAAGGGAAGATCCTAGACCGTCTTACTACTATTCGTTTTAAAGCTCATTGGAGCTATGTTAGTTAAGGTATGTATTCTTGTTTCATGTATTTGTGAAGTTAATATAATGAACTGGAATCTTTATTGTAAATGGATATGGCAACTTGTTCATGTATTATCAATAAAGAAAAAAAAAATTATTGCAATGTCATGTTAACACATTTATTTACTCGTATGATGTAAATTTTTGAAATTATTACTTTACCGAAGGGTTGGCACATTACATATGCATTAAATTCTTGTGATAAAATTTCAACTATATCAGTAGTATAAGTCTTATTCAAACATTTATTCCAAGCTAAAATTTCAACATGTTCAATGCATTAAAATTTCCTCATACTGTTAAAAAAAAAAATAGAATTTAGTTATTTCTACAACAATCTTAACAGAAATATGAATGAGATTTAACCTATTCATCTAATTTGGCATTACAACCATTATTGTTATAGAATATAAATAAACTTTTACAATATTTATTTTATCTATTTTTTCACTTATTCTTATTGTATCCACCATTATATATATATATATATAATGGTGGAATATGTATAATATATATTGATATAAATAATTAATTTCAAATTTTCACAATGTCATTTATATCAATTTATAAAATATGATTTTCTTTTAAAAAAAATTATCAGTTCAAAGCAGTCATAGCGGGCTATACCCATATATTAATATTCTAGAAATATGAACATTACAAGGAGTAGCAGTTAGAGGCTTATTAACAGTCTTCCAAAAACACAAGACAAGCTCCACTAAGACAAAATAGGAGCATAAGTAGTATTCAGACCATATCAAAGACCCTAATAACAACCTATGTTTAGCTCCCTTGATCCAAAATTGAAGCATAATCCTATACTAATATGCTATGCAGCCTATATTACCAAAAATTGGGCTACAATATGTGGCTTGTGGTGATGCCACCTAACCCCCTTACCCGTTAATCCCACACCTATCTGGTTTTAGTGTCATTCTTCCATTTCGCTACTAGTTCATGTAGCTAGTCCTCTCACTTCAGTCACCAAGTTCGCGACATCATAGACGTTGCTCCATTTTTCTGTCACATCCACTTTCACCAGCCTTTCCTCTTGGATATACTCTTGCAACCACCCCAACCCTCCATTTACTGCCAGTCCCAGAACACGTTTAAGGAACAAGATACTCTTCTACATTGCATTTCTGAATTTAGAAACCATCGAAGGATCCTCGACAAAAATGAGTGGGTATCGCTCAGACACCTTTCCTCACTTGTGAATGAGGTAGTAGTCCTTAGGTAATGGAGCCCCCCTCTCATTTTCTACATTGTCCAAAACATCATCCAAACCACCCAAGAATTTGTTCCATATTAACTTTCTGCAAAGTTCCTTTGCCATTTCCTCTGACTCCCCCACATTTAGCACTAATGCCAAGAACATGGTTGAAATATCTGAATTCACCCTATATCTCTGATCAGCCCCAAAAAATTATTTCCCTAGCACCATCTTTATCGCATGCAGAATTAAGCCATGCCTTGATTTAAACATGACCCCCAATCTTTTCTTTGAGATCTTTTCTTTGATTTAAGGTATATGTCTTCTTTGGCCCAACAATCTTATTGGTGTGTCCATTTTCCTTCCACTACACCATTTGCAAAGTACAGTTTGTCCTGCTACCAATGGGGATTTAATGGCTTGCAGCTAACTCACATTTTACCCTCAAAGCTTCTGCGAGGATTTCCAAAACATAATTACTCAATCACCTCACACAATTCTTAATCTCCTCACAACATTACTCCCCACCGAATCCCATAATGGCCTTGGATCACGTTCTACTCGGATCATTCCATTTACAATTATGTATTGTCACCCCCACCATCATGGCCTTTTCGGCCAACTCATCGGCCACTTCATTCCCCTCCCTATAGATGTGTGACACTTTAAACTCTTCAAAACCATTTAATATCTACATTATGAGATCTTACCATTCTCTAAGTTTCCAATTCTGTATCCAATCTTGACAAAATCAGATAAGGCTTTGAGATAGCACTATTGTTAGTGAGCAAAATCAGCCAATGAGGCTTTGTACAAAGAATTTTTTTTTTAGATAAGGCTAGTGAGGCCAAGTTCAAGTGGTTTTATTCCCCAAGAGGGTTTCCACTCAAGACAAACTCTGTGTCAATCTTTTAAATGTGGTTGTTTATTATCTATTCATTTCATTTTACAGCATAAGCTCTTTCATGATCAGATTATTGTTAATAGATTTAAAAAGAATTGATGAGTTTGTTAACACTGATTCATCCCCCCCTCTCAATGTTAATTGCACTCCAACACATAGGGATTTCAAACCCCTTTGGGAATGGTACCATTGCAAGGCTCCTGTTGAATGGATAGGGACACAAGTTGCTTGGTGTCTTTGTCATTTTCCTTGATTGAAGATCGAGCACCTGTTGCGAGAGCAATTTGATTTGCATTGTCACGTCATCTTGTGGATCAGGGGGTGGAGTGAATGTGTTTTGAATTGGTCGAGGTGTTTGAGTGATGGGTGGAGTGGAGTGAATGTGTTTTGAATTGGTCGAGGTGTTTGAGTGATGGGTGGAGTGTTGGGTGTGTTAGTGGGAGTTTGTTGCGAGCTCTGTTGCACGATCGAGGCTTGTTGATATTCCTGCATTTGTTGTTGTGCCAACAACACTTGTTGGTCTTGTTGTTGTTGCCCCAACAACGCTTTTTGTTGGTCATGTTGTTGCTATGCCAACAAGGCTTGTTGTTGGGCTAGTAATGTTGCTTCCTACTGCACTTGGTATTGTTGTGGGGCTTGTTCATATGCTTATTTTTGGGTTACTCATAGTTGTGCCTGGTATTGAGCCTACGCTTGCACTTTTTGAGCTTGGTATTAGGCTTGCGCCTAAGCTTGAGCTTGTGCTTGTGCTTGTGCTTGCACCTATTCGGGAGCTTGTGCAGCCTGAGCAGCTTAAGCAGCCTGAACGGCTTGAGATTTTTGTGTAGCTTAGGCATATTGTTGTTGTTGTAATAAGGTCTGGGCTTGAGCAGCCTATTGTGCTTGTTGTGCTTGTTATGCAGCTTGGGCGGCTTACTTAGCATCTAGCAGTGCAGCTTGTTGACTTTGAATTTGTTGAAGTGTTTTTTGATAGGCAACTTGTTGAGTTTCTTGCAACATGATGCTATATTGGTTTAGTGTCTTCGACTTTGGTGGTGGTGGCGGTGGCAAATTCAGAATGGTGTTTGTTTGCATGATGAGAGGTATTGTTGTGTTGATGGTGGGGACTTGGGTGGTAGATGGTGTAATTGATATGCTTGGTCCTTGAGAGACCACGTTTATGGATGGTGTAGTATTGCTTGGGTTGCTTAGACGGTTTCCACCTATTGTTGTGATATCGATGGAAAGATCAAAGGATTTGTTATGATGTTTTGATTGATGGTCGGGGGGTTGTTTTGATTTTGATTGAGTGATGGTAAAGGAGGTAATCCCAAACCGATAGTTGGTGTGGATGTTAATGGCAAAGGTGGAATTGGTGGGAAGATGAGTGGTGCACTCCCTTGGGGAAATGATGAAGATGAAGGGTCGAAGATGACCCCTAGTCCGAATAGCCCACCTCCTCCTTGTGAAGTCACAGGGAGAGAGGTTTGTGTGTTGAGAGGGTATGTTGGTGTCACGCAAAAAGACGATGATTGGTCATTAGGGTCTTGAAAGGTGAGAAGAACATGTGGGTGTAATTGATTCAATGGGACGGATTGACCCAAGATAGTGTTCACGTCCAAATATTGGTTGTTCACAAGGGGGTTTGTTTGTAATGCATTAAGAAATTAGCTCCCCTTGTTAACAATTGGTTGAGTTGGAGCAATGGATGATGTGATTTGTGGGATGCTTTGGGTGAGGCTTTGGAATGGAGGTGTGGGTAAGATTAGAGGTGTGGATGAGACTGGGGTCATGATCTCAGGAGGCTTCTCCACAATAGTGCTTACATCAAAATCATAAGGGAGTTTAGCCCCTTCTTTAGCTAATTCAAGCATGTATTGGGAGGGATTCAGTCTCATCATGGTATTGACAATTTTGTGGGTTTCGGGATTTTGAACCGTTTGAATGATCTCGTCTTGTGTCATCCCTAAGACATTATTGGTGACGACTTCTACTTGACCTTCCTCTTGAGGATTTTGTGATGATAGAGGAAGGTTGGTTAGGGGACTACTTGATCCAACAGGATAGATTTCGGAATTGGTTTGACTTAGTTCACTCAAAGTTGATGTTTCTTTGTTCTTCTCCATGTTCTTCTTGTGTTGTGATCTAGTTTGAACCATAAATTGTGGATCAATTTTCAAGAATGTAAGAGATGAACCTCTAATTCTTTGGATTGATCTAATCTTTAGGTGTTAAAAAAGAAAGTCTAAGACAATGAGGATCAAAAGGATGATGATGGTGATGATGAAAGGTGGAGGATTGGTGGATGATTGAACTCTTAGGAAACCTTGAGGGGGATACTAAACTTTAGGACTTTGGATTTGATGTCTTGATTTTTTGATTTTGGATTGATTTTATTTTATTTTGATTTTGATTTAGGATAATGAACTCATACACTCTAGGAGGTTAGATGTTATCCTAGAGTAAACTTGTCCACAAGATGATAATTTAACTAAGTGTGCAAAGAAGGATTCATCTATACACACATAGTCAAACAAGATGATTTGGATTTGTTTTGATTTTTGATTTCAAGAGGATTTGCCCAAAGTTTAGCATAAAGGATTGTTTCAAGATTTCCAAGAGTTGTTTATGAGGTGAATTTTTATTTCATGTTTGAAGGATGGATGAAAGTTTTATTTTGACCCTAAGAGACTTAGAAAGACTTTTGTTTACTAGACCAAGGTGTTGAAGAACATGCTAGTACTTCCTATGTGAGATACTCAAACCTTTGAAAAAGTGCAGGATTTTGACAATAGTAAAATGAGTACAAATTTGGATTGTTCCTTGATGCACGTTTGTAAAATTTGAAGGTTAATCTTTTGCTAAACTCATAAAGCATAGACAACCTTTTCTTGCGAGCTTTTTGACTAAGACCTTTGTTCTTCGGTTTTCGG
Organism: Sequoia sempervirens; assembly: GCA_007258455.2. Lineage (NCBI taxonomy): Eukaryota > Viridiplantae > Streptophyta > Pinopsida > Cupressales > Cupressaceae > Sequoia > Sequoia sempervirens. Next base: position 5,170 of record VDFB02118545.1, read on the forward strand.
ATCTTGATCTTTCAGGAAATCATTTGAAAGAGAACATGTGTGAGGTTCAATTGTTTCTTAGCTTTGCTTAATGACTTCTTTTTACCACAAATAATTCTTGGTTAGGTTTTCAAACTAAATGTCAGATGTCCCAATTTCTTCTCATCCCATAAGGTCCATTATGTGGAAATTAATGAAATTAAGGCAAAGGTTCCCTATTGTTGACTTTAGTGAGAAAATTGAGATGTAAATCCAAATGCTTAGAAACCTCTAAGGATATGATCCCTAGGGCAAGCAATAACACTTGAATTTTGTCAACGGTATTTGCTTCCTAAAGGGTTTGAAATTTTAATGATCATGTTGAATGTTTGTTTTCCAATGTTTAAGATCCAAGCAAAGTGTTTTGATTTCAAGAACATACATAACCCTATGGATATTGAGACAATATTTGTTGAATCCCCACTTGGATAAATTCAGCTATGCCTACCTTTAGCGGATGATTAGATGCTTGACCACACAGGCTCCCTCTTATAGTGCACTTGCTTCTCCGGTCATCCAAGCATCAGTACCCATGAATCTCCCATGGCATACTGCTCATCTCTTCTAAAAGCCATAAAAATATGGGGCGGCTTCAGAACGACCATTCTTGCACCAACAAATAGTTTAAGGATTTTGGTCTTTTAGACAAGGGGTTTTAATACAGGCATTTTGTTCATGGGGGGTCATCCATGCGGCAAGAGACCATTGTTGCCCTTCTTTTCGGAAAAATCCTCATGATACTTGAACTTTCCTCAAGTACCCACACTTATATATCAGTTGGAAGTCACTTGGCTTAGCATGTTCCCGGTTGGTTCGTTCCCTTGGGTGATTACTTTTTCCCACAAGGCAGACCCTCTAGAGATAAACAAAAGTGAGCAAGTATATTCGTAGTTTGATCAATATTCATTGAGAAACAAAGAGAGAACACATGTGATATACCTAACTCACACTCGCAAGATTTGTTCAATTTTAGAATCCAAATTGAAGTGTGGAAGTAATCACTTGTACAACTTAATATCACAAAAATCCTTTTGATTCTCAAGAATGTTGTGAGGAATGAGAGAAGCGCATACATCTTTTATATCATATTATTTTGGATAAGTGATTACAAAACACAGATGCACCTGTTCATTTTAAACCTTCAAAGCAAAAGTTGGATTCTTTTTAAAGCACTAAAAGGAAGAGTGAAAGTTGCTTGTTCAATTGTTAACCTTAAACAAAAACTAGTAAGTTTTCCTAAGGTTCTTTTTAATCCTTTTGTCTTGTTCTTTTTAAACCCAAATTGAAATCTATTGAGTCCTATAAGCATGAGAGGTGGAAAATTCTTAGAAGAGATTATGATTTCTCCCCCAAAGTGTTTAAAAACACTTGATTCAATGAGATGATGATGTCATAGAAGTCTTTGTCCTCGTTTCCTTCCTTCACCTTCAATCAAGCCAACCTACAAAAATTGGTTAAACTACAGAAATAGAGGTCAAAAAACTAGTTAGTAGTCAAAAACAACCAGAATAAAAAAACACATGTTAAAATTAAACTGATTAATACCTTTTACCCAACTCCAGCGGCACAATCTGCATATGCGGCGCAATTTGAAGGGGTCAATGGCGCAATTTAAAGGGGTCAGAGACACAATTTAAAGGGGTCAGCGGTGCTATATGGCGCCGCTAGGACTAACAGCGGCGCTCTGCAATAGGACCAAAGAGTGCAATTGCGATGCTATTTTGGCAACACTGTTTGAAATTTGGGAATCCAGCGACAAAGAAATGGCCTAGCGTCAAAGTTTAAAATTTTGAATTTCTGGGCGAGAATATTACAGTGGCAGAGTTTGGAGTTTGCAGTGTTGTTGTATGGCTCCACTAGACTGGTAGTGTCATTGTATGGTGTCATTGGACTGATAGCGGCACAGTTTCCTGTAGGCACAAAAGTTAACAAAAAACCACATAATTTTTGAAAAAAATGTGTTAAAAACTTCATATTCGCCCTCCTTCTAGCGCCAAAATGTGAACCCCAATCCTAGACCTACACAAACACAAAGCACACTCACAATGTTAGTCATATATACAAGTTAGAACTAAGACTCCCCATGCAATTCATCTACAATGCTCAAAATAGGAAATAAATGAAGAACAAACAAAGAAAAGCTATTAAATCCTATCAAAGCATGCAAACTATCAATCCCATGGGGGAATTGGTGTCATTTTGATATGGAAAATGGCTCTTTCCCAATCCCTTGTAAGCTTGATGAAGATTGATCCACTTGATGATGATGAATAATGTGCTTCCTTGATGAAATCTGCAATAACCTAGCTATGATGATGGAAAAATGCTATGGAAATGGATGAAATTGCTCTAAATATGAAGATAGTAACTTTGCTCTAAGTTGTGGATCCAAAATACAAAGGAAAGCCTCTTATTTATAGATGAGAATGGTGGAGAATGAGACAAAATGGATGAATGTGGGATAAAAGACCAACCAATAGCATTAAGCCACTTATCAACATGTGAGTGGACAAAGGTTGAGCACATTTTGATTAATGTGCCAATAAATGATATTAGGTGGAATTTCAAATTAATGAAATGACATGTTGGAGGGAGAAAGAAATGACTTAAATGCCACATGGCTCAATGCACAAGGACATGTAAGAGATATTTAATGCCTTGTTAGAAGGACAAATCCACTTAGAGGGATTTTCAAAATTTGAGGAATATTCCCTTTTGATGCCATGTTGAGATAAATTAGAAGATTTATTAAATCGAAAGAAATGATTTATTGAGAAAGTGGAAAAATCTAGAGAATTTAGAAGATTAAGATTAATTTAATCAAGATTTGATTAAATTAAAAGGAGATTAGTTGATGTGACAATTTGATTTATATTTTTGGATTGATTTAAATCAAAGTTGAGAGGAACTTGATTTAATCAAATAAAGATTTTGATTTATTTAATTAAAGAGGGATGATGTTAGATTAAATTAAATAAGGTTTAATTTATTTAACTTAATAGAAATGACTTTAGACATTTAATTAAATAAAATGGATTATTTAATTAAATAGAGACTATAGGGTTAATTAAATGACATTGATTTATTCAATTAACAGGAGATGATGACTTAGTTAGATAAATTTGATTTATTTAATTAAGGGATGACATATGATGAAGTTAATCAAATACAGACTATCTGATTAAACGATTAGTAAAGGGGATGATTTGGGACGAACTGGTGTTAGTAATCAGGATCAAGTGTGATTGGTACATTTTCCGTGTCTACAATATTATAACTTCATGAATATATTTTGTTATAATTTATAGGATGCCTCGCCCAACACTAAATTTTGAAAATAAAGAGCAATGAAGAGAACATTGAAGAGAATATGCTCAAAATTATACGAGACAAGGATGTGAACAAATGGCTGATGCAAAAAGAGAGGAAGTAAGAAGTATTTAAAATGAAGAGAAACAAAGAGAATATGCTCAAACTTATATGAGACAATGATGTCAACAAATGAGTGATGCACACAAATAGGAAGTAAGAAATCAACGTAACCAAAATGATAGAGAAAGGCATGTTAAATGTAGGGCGAATATGACAATGGAAGAGATTGAAGCAAAAATGAGACAACGTGCTAATGAGATGATAACACGCCATGCATGAACATCTCAAGAGGAGAAATATATATTGAGAAGAAGAATACAAAAAGTATGCATTTAGATCAATTCAATGAAATAGAAATACAACAAATACAAGCGTACAATCCTTGATTAGTTCAAAGACATCAACAATCTCATGAGAATGTTGAGGCTAATTCTGAAGGGATAAATTCTATTACAATAGACCATGTGCTACAAACACCAAATAATTGATTTCAAGATACAATGAATTTTGATACTCAAAATCAAGTAGATAATAACAATTCACAAGAAGTGTTAACATCTCAACTAAGAAACTTCCATGGGAGCGAGCAGGAAAGGGAGCATGAGGGTTTTCTGAAAATTTGAAAGATGAGGGCGAAGACGAGACTAAACTAGAGGATGGTGATGGGTTTTTGTGGTTCCTGGTTGGCCTGGGTTTTGATTTCTACCTTCTAGAGTGCTAAGAGGCGTTATGTTTGTTCCCTCCTTGCTCTGCTCGCTTTGGTTTTTCTGTTGTGGAGCAGGGTGTGTTTGTTTTGGTCCTCCCCATTTGTTTGGCTTGGTTGAGGATTAGTTTTGTTTTGGTGGTGGTTTCTATTTCTCACCCTTGGATTTCCCCTAGCTTCTTGCACCTGTTTGAGGTCTCTCTCGGGTGCTTTGTGGAGGTTGAGGTTGGTGACGTGACTCTGGTTTCCCTTTACCAGTTCCTATTCTCATCTCTGGTTTTTCATTTTGTGGCCTTGGTGGGTCTCTTGGCCTTTGCTCTTTGGTAGTCGGGATCTGCTTTGGTCTGATGGTGGTGGGTTTCTCGTTTGTTCCTACCTTTTCCCTCCTCCTTGGCTTCGATCTGGTTTCCTTGGGGTTGCCGTATTGGGGCGGGATCTTGTTCTCGGGTCTCCTCTGGCTAGTGGCTTGGGGAGAATTCTTTTGGAATCCCTCTTCCCATGTTTGAATTTCTCACTACTCTACTGTGTCGTTGGTTTGAGGGAGTGGCCTTCTTCAGTGCTCTACTAATGAAATTACTACCATGGTTGTGTTGGGTGTTGTATTGTCTTTCCCTACCTAGATTCGTTACCTATGCATGTGGAGAGTTGTTTATGAAGTTTTGGTTGGTGGGAATGTTGTGTTGTTGTTCTGCCCCTCTGATTTTTCTGCTTGTGTGGGCCTTTGGCCTAGCTCTATTGTGGCTAGTACTACTTTGGGTGGTTGTGGCATGGCTTTAGCTCTAGTGCCTATGTTGATGACTCTGCCCTCTTTTGTGTGTTTGTCTGGTGGTTTTTTGGCTTCGTTCCTTCATGCTTCGGGTCTCCATGATGCATTCATCCCCTTCCTCTATAGAGTGGACTTGGTTGTTTTTATTTTCTTGTTGCTACCATGTTTTTGTGTGGTGGTCTATGGGTTCTTGTTGTTCCTCTTTTCCCTTTTTTGTATGCTTGTGGAGGCGCTCGTGCTTTTTCATTCTTTTAAGAATTGCTTCTTGAGATCTATATTTTTTTTGTAGACCTCATGTGTTCTTTTGTACCCTCTCTTGTGGTGAGGGAAGGGGGGTGTTCCAGTTTGAGGAGTTGGCTCTGTTCAAAAAAGTTCCTAAGGTTCTTTTCTGGCTCTCTGCCCTTGCGCTCTGTTTGTTTTCTCTGTTGAGGTGGGGTCTTCTTTTGGTGGAGGTTGATGATGGTGTGGCTTGGGTTGGTTCTAGAAAAGTTGGAGTAGTTCTCATGTTTCTCGAGGGTGTTATTCTTGCCCCTTCTAGTGCTCTTCTCTATCCTTTGCAGACTTCTTTGGGTGGTTCTCCTATCGAGGTGGAGGCTTACTCTGGGGTCTTGCTGGGAGACTCTTTTTCCTTTTGTCGGCTCTCTCTGTTTCAGATCCTTTTGAGGTGGAGTGTACCCCTTTGGTGGTGGTACCTAGGTTTGTTGGTGAAGGGGGCTTTTTGTGGAAAGGAATTTCTTGCTTTCCATTTGGTTTTTGCTATGAGATTTTTTGGAATTGTTGCTTGGAGGTTGTGGAATTATCGCTTGGAGGTTGAAGGTACAGGGTAGTGTTCCCTGGTTTGGTCCCTTGGGTTTAATTTGGGTTTTCCTTCCTAGTTGTGTTCTAGGCTGGTCTTTTGTTGCTATAAGTTCATGTTCTTTGTATTTGTTTTGTAATTGATTCCTTGCTCTTATCAAAATTTGTGGTGGTTAATGGTCCTATCCTATCTCACTTCTCATGAGTCTTGCTTTTAGAGGTCTCTCTCTTTGGGAGCCTCCTCTCTTCTGCCTTGTAATGGGTATTGGCCCTTCCAGTTTTAACATAATCAAAACATCTCAACTAAGAAGATAAAACAATTGCAAAGAACACAAAATGGAAGGGATCAAGGAAGAGTTAATAATAATAGAAATTTTGAGATTGATTTGAAGACTTTACAAATGATATTTTGACATGGACTAGATAAACTTGTTACACTAAGTATGTGTTATATTTTCAACATATAAAATACATATTGATTGATGAAATGGGTTTTATTGGATAAAATTTGCTACAAAATATTGATTCAAGACTATGCCAAGCTTTTCCTAAAAAATCAAAATTGATTTTTGGAGGAAGATCAATCATTTTGGTAGGATATTTAGGACATTAGGACACCTACCTCCTGCTACTAACAAACCACCTTATGATAGTAATGTACATGCAAAATTACTATGGGAAGAATTTAAGATAATTGGTACTCTGCATAAAATATTTAAAACAAGAAGGTGAAGGTGACGATCAACAAAGGTTTCATCAACTACTCACAAATATTAGAGATACACATCCAACAATCAATGACTGGAAATTATTGATGACAATAATAGATTTTCATTACATCAAATAGTTTGGGAAGATTTTGATAATAATATGAACATCTATTTGCAAAAAAATGATAATGTACATAAACATAACAAGAAAAACATATTCATTAAGAATATCGATAACTTGTAGCATTTCAACTAAAGAAGGTAGTACTAATTTAACAAGAGATAAAAATGATGAATTGGATGTTGAATTATTAATTTTTAAGGATACAAGAGGCATGTTAACCTCTAATATGTGGATAGAAACGGGTCTTGTAAATGGAGCTTTAGGATATATTTGAAATATCATATACAAACCTAGAAGTACCCCACCAGATCCACCAACATATGTTATGGCTGAATTTGACAATTACTCTGGAATTCCATTTGAAGATGCATCTCCAAATTTAATTCCAATTTCACTAATACAAAAAGGCCTTACACGTCAATTGCCATTATGATTAGGTTGGGAACTAACAATCCATAAATCACAAGGATTGACTCTTTCCAAGGCAACAATTGATATATGACCAAGAGAAAGAGCAAGCTCAACATTTGTTGTTATATCACGTGTTAAATCCTTGGATGGACTCAGAATCTCGCCACCATTTTTATTCAATCATTATGAAAATATTAAAACAACGAAGCAACTCACCAAAAGGAGAGCTAAAGAAGAAAGACTCAAATATTTAGAAACACGATAATTTTATGTAATGTATATATTATTAGATATAATTCTTCTTTTAAACTTTAGCATTGAGATTATATTTTTGGCTTAATATGAAATGTCTCATTTATTATCTTTTAATATGTTGATTATGCATTTGAAAAGATATAAAATGATTCAAAAAAATTAATAGACAAGATTAAAATAAAATGTCTCATTCATTATTTACAAAGGATAATAATAATTTAATCAAACACAAGAAAAAAATGTTAAATTAATATTTTGCATATCGCACTATGAATGCTACTACCATAGACATCTTAAATACATCTATTTAAGAGAATATTTCTCACATCTTTTAAATAGATATTTTTCATATATTTATACAAATAAATATAACAAATTTTATACATTTTGTAAATAAATCTATTTAAAATTGCTTTAAAAAGCAAAATTCTATTTTTTAACATTAATATTTTTTAAAAAAATAAAATTTGAAAGGTATTAATCTCCAAATAAATATATTCAAAATATATATGCCTACTGATTTAAATCTCCAAAGCTAACGGCGAAATTTTCGCAAGCTCACGTGGGAAATTGGAATATATGAAAAACTACAAAATTTGATGTGAGAGTAACATGTGGGCCCTACTTCAATCCGTAACATCACTAAACGTGTTCAACCGTGCTACAGATTTCACACATGGGCAAATGATATTTGTTCGTACAATTTTATTTAAAAATATTTTAAATATATTTATTTTAAGAAAGTTTGGAAATATAATTGTTTTATTTATTATATATCAACACATAAAATTCAAAATTTAATTAAAATTATTTTATTTTATTTATATTATTTCTTGTATTTATAATTTATACTTTTGTTTCTGAAAAATTATTATTTTTTAAATATAATATATATATTTTGAAATTGTTATCTTAACATTTTAAGTAGACGTATTTAAGATATTTATAATGATCCAATTCCAGTAGCCATTAAATAGGTGAAATGGTGATTTAGTAGATAGAATCAGAGTGAGTTTGATGAGAATGAGGGCAAACTCCAAGCGCATGAGTATATAATGAATCTTTGGTAAACAAGTATAAATCATCCTTAAATATGGCTACATATTTAAATTTTGGAATTCATTTGTTGTTGAGGGAATTTTTTTATTTATTTATTTTTTATCTTGATAACACAAATTAAAACTTATGAAGCCAAAATTATTTATTACATATTTAATTATATAATTGATTTGAAATTATTATTTATTATTATATTTGTAAAGTGAATATGTATTGGTACATTTACTAAATCCATAATTTGTTTCCATTCATTATTGCTTGGTAAAACTGTCATGGAAGTAAATTACATAGGACTGTTTGCTTTTTAGCATGGCTTTGGTTATATATTTTATTTATTTTGTATTTGATTATTTTTTTTTGTATGTTTTTACATTGGATTAAGAAATTTGATTAAGAACGAAAATTTTTTAAAGACACAAAAATAAGATAAAATCTCATAATAGCCTATAATAGTTTTAATAGTTCGACAGAGAGACTATAGACTAGGAGGCCCAACTTGAAAAGTATGAAAGTTATCTACATAGCAAGAGATAAACAACATAGCATTGGTCCAAGATCACAATCCTAGGTTTGTACATATAGTAGATGTCCATGGGCTACATGAGACATGAGAAGATGAGGAAACAAAATCTTATAAATTCGATTCCATAAAATACATTGGCATGATTGATAGTGGTTTGAACAATGTTCATATAAAGACATCAAGTTTCCACATCCTATAATGATTATTGTAAATTATTTATGGATTCAACTATGCAATATTTGTTTTGTATCAACATTTCAGATCACACTCCATGATCCATCATCAAGATAATAAAGAGTTATAAGAGAAAATGATGATGGATCACAAAGTGTGATCCGAAACATTGTTACAAAATAAATACTACACAGTAATCCCCACCATCACCATTTCTTCTTTCCACATCACATTCTCCAAATTGTCCTCAAGATTGCCATCATTTTTTTCATATATTAACTTGTTAATATTTTTTATAAACATGTTTACACCATGATATTTCACCCCTTCCTACTATTATAATTACACCTCAACATAATAATATAGTTCACTCCATTCACTACTTTCTAAATTAAAAATTATCACTACATGCACTAACACATCCTTCCTTAAAAAAAACTTTCAAATATTTTCTTTAATATTCTAACAAATTTTTATTCAACAATATTTTTAAAATTAAAAAAAAATCTAATAAAAAATAGTATTAAGAAAGTATAAAAAATGACCAACACTCTCACTCACATTTGACCAAATTTATTAATTAATTAAAATTATATATATATATATATATATATATAATTATAAATTTTAATTAAGGTCAAATATGCATCCACTTTGCACAGAAACGACTTGCAAAGGAGGCTACATAATATCTTTGAGGACTTGAACTTTGTTTTATAGCTTTTGATATTGAGTTTAATAGTACTTGCCTATAATTAAACATTATTGTCGTAATAAGTATCTTTAACTAATGATTAATAATTATATTGACAACAAATTAAAATATAATTTTTTTTGGTTAAAAAATCCAGCAAAAATTATAATTATAAATATTTTAAAAATACATATAATTTGATTGGTTAACATTTTAGATGTTATGAGCGAATAATACGGATGGTCGCGATTTTGTCGCTGCTGGTGTTTTCAACGTGCAATTCCGATTCTCTCGGGAATGTTTTGTATGGCTATGCTTACAATATAATTTTAATAATTCTTTGTATTAATTTTATTGATTTATTTATGTATTTTTTTATTTTTTATTTTTAATTGGGGGTGGGGATGGGTTATATTTTTCGGCATATTAATAGAATAGTAGGTAATATATTTATTGGAAAAATTAATTATTTAGTTAAGTATTATATAATTTTATTTTAAAAAGTTGTGTTGATTTTTTTGTTATATCTTGTATTAATAATGTAATTTCATTTATTTATTTAATTATTTTTTATATAAAATTATTTAAATTTGAGTAACAATCTTATAGTTTATAATTAATTTAATAATCTTAAAAGTATTATTTATTTATTAAATTATTAATTTATGTTGAGAATAATCAATCTTAAATAAAATTATTATTTAAATTTCATTACATGTTCAATGTTGTTACACCTCAAATTGTTAAGTTACTATTTACCATTATTAAATAGGGTAATGTGAATGTAATGTGAATTCTGGGGATGAATTAATGATGCTTGTACCTTGTTTTCAATATGAATGTTATCTCATTTGATGTTATCTCAGTTGATGTTATTCATGGTAATATACTACAAAAATTAGAATAGATGGTTATTGAATTGTGAATATTCTAACTTTTGAAATGTTTATGTATAATGCTTATGTTACGAACATATGACTTCTGAAAGCATGTGTCAGTGGATGCAGGTATGTGAACCATTCCTCCAAGCAGAGGGGAAGTATCACTCGAGAGAGGAGCTTGGTTGGTTAACCGGTAAAGTGAACTATCTGAGCATACACACACAACACTTTAGATTGAGTGAACTGAGTCAGTTATGTTGGTTCTTGATAAGTCATTTGTAGCTCGTACATTAGCATTAGGAGTCTTGTCTACTTCTTTACGCTTTTATGAGTGATGTTTATCTGTATGATTGTCTTGTTGTGTTACAATCATTATGATGATAACGTGAATGGATGTAAGTGAATAGGTTGAGTGGGTATATATACATATATATAGTATATACACATATCCATATGTATATACATATCAATACAGGTGTATGATCGGCAAATGGATATGCTTATACAGATGTATCGATATGGTATACCTACACATACATGTACACTGAGGTATATACATGTATATATATACACACAACCTATTATATGTGGATATTAATAATATTATATTATTATTGACTGACAGTTTACACACACATATATATATACATATCGGATATACGACGTGTTTATGGAGTGATATATATATATATATATATATATATATTTAATTACTCCCTGTAATTTATATATATATTATTTTACCATAATATATATATATATGTACATAACATATAACATATAATATATATATATATATATATAATTTACTACTCTAATATATATATAGAAGTAATATATAATATGTATATAATTTAATATTATAAATCTCATTATTGGAAATTAAATTATTTTCCACTTTGAGTTAATATTAAACTCTAACTTTGGGAATCGAGTGAAATATCACTCAACCAATTATTGATTATTAACTATGGAAATCGAGCTAATTTACCAACCGACTGATATCACCAAACATGGGAATTAAATGAATCGAAACTTTGTCTTTATTGCTTTGGAAATAATACACGCCAACATATGAATGAGGAAATATTTCATTAAAACTATAGTTGAACTTTGGGAAATCAAAATGAAATTTAAGCGCTGGAATGAGACACGCGCATACGCACAAGACTGAGACTGAGTCGTTGGCAATGCAAACACAACTTGAATGATGTCGATTAAGCCTTAAATGTAGGCTATGTGGATTACAAACAACAATGGAATTTTTCTTTGTGATCATTTACTGCCAGATTTCAGGATTGGTGTCATATTTGAGAGACGCCTGTAGGTGTCGATCCTTCACATTTCACCATGCGCAAGTTTGAATTGTTCATCAATCTGTTGTCAGTAATAGAGGTCGACTCACCTCTAGAAAGTTGAGCATGGAGTTAGAAATCTGCGACTTATCAAATTGAAACATTCAAAACACAGTTCTGGCAATTTACATTTCTAAAAGAAGAGGAATTTGATGGGTTGAGACTCTATAAATAGCTGCCCAAGTTCATCATTCCATACTTACTGATTATTTGCTTAGTTTCTGGAGAATTCACCTTTGAGAGTTCATTTTCTATAGAGAATCATTTTATTTTCTGAGAATTATATATTCCTGTAAGCTGAGAGTTACCAGTCTTCAATATGGAATTTACCAGAGTATTACACCTTTGTTCAGCTGTATTCCATAACAGTCTGAATATATATTTCTGAGTATTAATTTATGAGTGAGAGGGATAGCCAACTGTGAGTTAATTTTGAAAGAGAAAAGCAGAAACTTGTGAGGAATTTGTCAATTGATTGATAGAGTTGGAAGTGTTGTCAGGATAGGCTGATACATCATCATCATTTGAAGGAAAAGTTGAATACCAGGCATGGGATATTCTTTTACTATCATTCCAATTATGAACCTTGAATGTTTATGGAATTATGTTTATTGTTTGTGCATAGATAGGGAATTGCATCATAATCTCTATTTATGTTGTGTATAGAAAGTAAGATGGTTGTGAATTGCAAATATGTTTACATCTAGAGAGTAGACTGTATAAAGGTTAAAACATGTATACTTGTGTGATTGCATTAATTATATGATCTTCGTGTAAGGAGAGTATGGTTGTATTATTTATTATATACTAGGATTGAAATGAGGACAGGAATCAAGTAATTCCTATTGGCTTAAGTTATTAGGTTAACTAAGGTAAGCATGAGAGACTCCTAGGATAAAGATTTCTAGTATAGGAGGGATTATGTGAATTACTTGTTATGTCGATTCATTTCTGGCAGTTAGTATGTTGTAGGTTAGTCTGGGATGACATATTATCCAGTGAAGGACCACACCTATGCGTGGTGTAAGATAGCCTTAAGTCAAATCGGCCCTAAGTAGTGTTTATGATAGATGACCTTCATTCGAAGTACTGAATGAGAACACTTTGGCCAAAGTAGTGCAAGGTACATCATCCACTTAGACTGTGTGATGCATGAGACTACACTGTCAGTTCATCGTAATCCTTTATACTAGTTTGAGATTGTGAAATAGCAAGGTTCTAGTTGTGTAGGACACAACACTATGCTTAATTGGTTAATAGTATCGGTTACCCAACCAATCTCTTCGTCGAAGGGAGGGCCACCTATTGAATAATAGATGTGCGAAGGACCACATTATAAGTCTGTGGTTTCCGGAAAAGTGCCCGAGTGATGCTTCTCCTCCACAGTAGACGGCTGGAGAACCAAGATTTGAAAGGGAAGATCCTAGACCGTCTTACTACTATTTGTTTTAAAGCTCATTGGAGCTATATTAGTTAAGGTATGTATTCTTGTTTCATGTATTTGTGAAGTTAATATAATGAACTGGAATCTTTATTGTAAATGGATATGGCAACTTGTTCATGTATTATCAATAAAAAAAAAATTTATTGCAATGTCATGTTAACACGTTTATTTACTCGTATGATGTAAATTTTTGAAATTATTAATTTACCGAAGGGTTGGCACATTACATATGCATTATATTCTTGTGATAAAATTTCAACTATATCAGTAATATAAGTCTTATTCAAACATTTATTCCAAAATAAAATTTCAACATGTTCAATGCATTAAAATTTCCTCATACTGTTAAAAAAAAAAAAAGAATTTAGTTATTTCTACAACAATCTTAACAGAAATATAAATGAGATTTAACCTATTCATCTAATTTGACATTACAACCATTATTGTTATAGAATACAAATAAACTTTTACAATATTTATTTTATCTATTTTTTCACTTATTCTTATTGTATCCACCATTTTATATATATATATATATAATATATATATATATAATGATGGAATATGTATAATATATATTGATATAAATAATTAATTTCAAATATTCACAATGTCATTTATATCAATTTATAAAATATGATTTTCTTTTAAAAAAAATTATCAGTTCAAAGCAGTCATAGCGGGCTATACCCATATATTAATATTCTAGAAATATGAACATTACAAGGAGTAGCAGTTAGAGGCTTATTAACAGTCTTCCAAAAACACAAGACAAGCTCCACTAAGACAAAATAGGAGCATAAGTAGTACTCATACCATATCAAAGACCCTAATAACAACCTATGTTTAGCTCCCTTGATCCAAAATTGAAGCATAATCCTATACTATCTATGCAGCCTATATTACCAAAAATTGGGCTACAATATGTGGCTTGTGGTGATGCCACCTAACCCCCTTACCCATTAATCCCACACCTATCTAGTTTTAGTGTCATTCTTCCATTTCGCTACTAGTTAATTTGAAATTTTATCACATGCAAAATTAAGCCATGCCTTGATTTAAACACGACCCCCAATCTTTCTTTGAGATCTTTTCTTTGATTTAAGGTATATGTCTTCTTTGGCCCTCCAATCTTATTGGTGTGTCCATTTTCCTTCCACTACACCATTTTCAAAGTACAGTTTGTCTTGCTACCAATGGGGATTTCATGGCTTGCAGTTGACTCACATTTTACCCTCAAAGCTTGGGCGAGGCTTTCCAAAACACAATTACTCAATCGCCTCCCACAATTCTTAATCTCCTCGCAACATTACTCCCCATACAATCCCATAATGGCCTTGGATCACGTTCTACTCAGATCATTCCATTTACAGTTATGTATTGTCGCCCCCACCATCGTGGCCTTTTCGGCCAACTCATCGGCCACTTCATTCCCCTCCCTATAGATGTGTGACACTTTAAACTCTTCAAAACCATTTAATAGCTACATTATGAGATCTTACCATTCTCCAAGTTTCCAATTCCGTATCCAACCTCGACAAATTGCATTTATTGTTATTAGTGAGTCGCCTTCTATGTGGATTTTCTTGACTTCTTCCTTCCTTACACATCAAGAAGTCCTATTAATGCAGCTCTAAATTCAGCCTCATTATTGGTTCCTCTCCCCAGGTAAATTGATTTCTCTAGAAAAATTAATCCCTTGCAATCTCTAACCACGCATCTTGCTCCGCTCTCCCCCAAGTTACCTCTTGCTGCACCATTGAAGTTAACTTTTATCCACCCTTCCTCAAGAACTTTCCAAACCAATCCTAGCCTTGGATTGATAGCTAGATCATCCTATTGAACCCCATTAACAGGGGGAATTACCAAACCTGGCCATGCCTTCCGAGTCTCCTCATCCCAACTCATGAAACCGTTCTTTATAATCTTTTAATTGTGAGCCACATTATTAACCAACTCTGTAATTGCTACTTCCATTTTTTATTTCTAGCTATTATTTGGGCATTTCCTTCTCATATTGTGCTCCTTCCATAGCTCCAAGGCTATGATGGATGGTGTTGCTATCCAGATACTATGCAATAGTGCATTTTTTCGGATGTTAGGCCACATCAAAAATATGGTTTTGATGTCTTGCAGTAGTGGACTTTGTCATCCAAGCCTACACATCATCTGTTTCAAACAGTACTCCACATATTCACAACCAAGAAACAAATTTTCTACGTCTTCACCCCCCTCCTCACACAGAATGCAGCAGCTAGAACCTTGTATCCTCATTTTGGTTAGCCTATCCTTTGTTAAAATTCTCTTTTGGACAACCATCTATGCAAATACACCCATCTTTGGGAGACATGATCGATGCCAAAATAAGAGCTCTAGCCAGTCTTCTTTCCTTATTGTATTTTCCTCGATCCTATAACCCAATCTTACACTATATTCTCCTGACTTTGCCCTATGCCACCTCACCTTGTCCTCTTCCTCCATGATGACAATCTATCTTTCTTTCAAAATTTATTGTAGCGCTAAATTTTGTGCCTCTGGGGCCTCTATATCATGTAATGATTTTCACTTCCACTGTTCAACCCCATTTAACCAGTGTCGCTCCACATAGTCACTAAATTTTATTCCCCATTCTAAGCTCAATATTAATCTCAGCTCATCCAATGATCTATCTCGATCCAATATTTCTTTCCATGCCATGATGCGTACCAAAATGAGGCCTTGCACCCATATTTGACATCCCACATCATGTGCTTGGTGATTATATCCTTGCAATCCAATATGAAATTCCATATTTTTTATCCTTTTGGTGGGTCTATCATCGTAAAGATATGGGTTGGGTCCTCTAAGTCCAAGAACTTATTTTGTAAAATCCTCAACCACTTCTTATTACTTTTATTTTACATATTCCAGACCAACTTAGCTCCCATCACTAGGATCATTACAGACATCTACTTGAGACCAACCCCTCTTGCTTCCTTCAGATTACAAATCTTGCTCCAACTATTAGCAGGAATTTTTGATCTTCCACCACCCCACTCCAAAAGAACCTACACATGATTTGATCTATTCATTCACCTACTTTCTTTGGTAGTTTTAAGCATGTTATGGAGTACATTGGAATTACCGATACAAATGCCTACCTGCTGACAACAACCATTTCCCTTTCCATGTCTCCATCTTTTGTTTGCAACTATTCACCAATGATTCTCACAACCCTTTCTTGTTATATTTTCTGATGAAAACATACCAGGGCTCGAAGTTTGGCACTTCTCAGTTCTAATATTCTTGCCACATTCCTTTGGATACTCATGTGGATATTGAAGAAAAAGAATTTTGATCTTTTCTAGTTTACACTCTATCCTGACACTTTGTAGTAGTCAGATCAAAAACACCTTTTATCACTCAAGCATCTCTTCTACATGCTCTCCCAAATAACATTGTATCAATGGCGCTATTGGTGGTGGAATTCCTCTACACGGGTGCTTTCTGCTTGATTCCAATCAATAATGTATCCTTTTCTACATAGCCTTGATTTTTCTCTCTAAGGCTTCAACCATGATGATGAAAAGAAAAGGGGAGATGGGGCCCCCCTGCCTCAAGCCTCACTTAGTTAGAAACCCTAAGGTGATTTGTTGATAAGAACTGACAACTTTAGGGAATCAATACATGCTTTGATTCATTGTAACCATCTTGCATCAAAACCAAATTTCTCCATCACCTCAATAAGGAATCGCCTATATGCCTAATCATAGTATTTTTTAATATTTAGTTTGATTGTCATACTCTCTGATCCCTGTTAAATCTAATTGAGTGAATGGTTTCATGAGAAATCATCATTCCGTCTACAATGGACCTCCCCGATGAGAAACCACTCTGCTCTTCTAAAATTAAGCTACCTAGGATAGGCTTTAATTTATTGGTCATCAATTTGGTAACAATCTTGTACACCATATTACATAATGAGCTTGGGTAAAAATTGCTCATGGTTTTGGCCATGTGTTATTTTGGTATCAAAGCTAGAAAGGTGTGGTTCATTTATCCCAGCATTGTTGCTTTATTCCTTGATTCTTACATTGCCTATGTCAGGTCCTTGCCAATGATGTCCCAACAATTTTGAAAAAAGCTGACAGAGAATCCATTTGGACCCAGAGCTTTATCTGGGAAAAGCTGAAAAGTAACCTTTCACACTTCCTCCTCTATAACTACTTCCAGGAGTCTCTTGTTATTCTCTAGATTGAACAGCTTCAATATGTTCCTTAGAAATCTATCTTGTTCCCCCTGATTCATCGAGTTCTCCTTGTTAAGAAGATTCTCAAAGAAACTGACGACCTCCTTATTGACTTCCTCCTCTGTTTGTAGCAATACCCCTTCCCCATTTGTGATTTCTGATATCCTATTTCTACTTCTTTCTTTGGACGAATTGTGGAAGAATTTTGTATTCCTATCACCATCCTTTAACCATGTCCCCCTTGACTTCTGCCTCCAAAATAATTCCTCCCTTGCCAAAAATTCCACATAGTCTAGTTTTAGTATTCTTTCTAGCTCAAACTCCTCTAACTGCATCCCATCCTTGATGACTTTACTATTACGATCGGCCAATCACCCTTCCATCCTTACCTTCTCCTCAAATATATTCATAAAGTGCTCCTTGTTCCATTCTTTCAGATTCTTCTTCACAAAGGCCAACTTCTTCGTGAATATATAGAGCTTATGATCTCCCTAAACCTCGATAGTGTCCCACCAATGTGCAATATGTTTCTTAAGTCCTTAATCTTTGAACCACATGTTCTCGAATTTAAAAGGACATTTTCTTGGAGCCTTGTTTGGAGAAATCAAAATTTGTATTGGGAAGTGATCAGACTCAGTCCATAGCAATATACTTGTCTCAAATATCATTACAAGTGAATCTCAATCCCCAACTAAAAGGAATCTATCCAGTATCTCTATAATATTTGAAAAGCCTTTTTTCCTATTCGTCCATGTGAAGATACCATTCTTCAATATCACATCTCTAAACATACTATCTTCTATGAAGTCCTGAAATTCCATTTGTACTTGCATGAGTTGTTTCAATCCCCCCTTCTTTTCTTCCCTATTGATTGAGGCATTAAAGTCCCCTACTACCATAGTTCTCCTTCCATACTCCTCTTGTAGTAAACCCCTAATCTAGTTCCAAACCTCCTTCTTCTTGTTGGCCTCCACTAACCCATATGCATTCACCACATAGAATTCCTCATTCATATTCATGACCTTCAGTTTGAGGCATTGCCAATGTTGGTTTGATGCAACCTGCTCCCCTTTCAACCTATATGAGTTTCACAAGGTACCCATTCCACTTGAATCCCCCCTAGATGGTTTAAATACTCCTTCCTAGTGTTTTTAGAGCTTGAAAAAGGTCACACCTTCTATCTCTGCCAATTTTGTTTCTCGCAGTAATACTAAATCTACCCTAGATTGATCAATTTAGTGCTTGATCAAGCGCCTTTTGTTAGGGGCATTAATACCCCTAATATTCCATGTTATGGCCCTCATGGTGAACCAAGAAGGGATACTCCCTTCCCTGACCTTGATTTCATTTGTCCTTTTTCATTTCCTACAATTTCCAATCTTTTCCTATTGGTTTTCCTCCCTCTTTTTCCTTTTTGTCCTATTTTTGGTTTCTTTATCCACAATTGGGTTTGATCCAACATTCTCTATTGATGAATCTCTCCCTCCTCCACTTCTTCATATTCACTCACATAATCTAAGTCCGAAGATAACACTTATGATATTGTATTTTCCTCTACTAGCAAAACATCCTTCTCAGTTTCCATCAGCTTGAAACCCTTCTTGAGGAGCCTTGTTACCTCCTTATC
>VDFB02118546.1:0-48579 GCA_007258455.2 Sequoia sempervirens
GCGGCTGATGGGAGCATCGAGAAGTACAAGGCTAGGTTTGTGGCTAGAGGATTCTCTCAGAAAGAGGGAATAGACTATGAGGAAACATTTGCTCCAGTTGCCCATTATACCTCCATCAAGACCATCATTGCTATTGCAGCAGCTAAAGGATGGAAATTACATCAGATGGACGTGAAGACAGCATTTCTAAATGGTGTAATTGAAGAAGAGGTATACATTGAGCAACCTGATGGCTTTGAAGTTCATGGGAAGGAGTCTCATGTTTGCAGATTAAAGAAGGCTTTGTATGGCCTTAAGCAGGCTCCTCGCACTTGGTATGAGAGAATTGATAGATACCTACTAAGCTTGGGCTTCTCCAAGAATGATGCTGATTCAAACCTGTATTTCAAGGTAATTAATGGTGAGGCATTGATCTTGGTTCTCTATGTTGATGATCTATTTCTTACTAGAGAAGAACACCTCGTTATCAAATGCAAGAAGGAGTTGGCTTCTGAATTTGAAATGAAGGATCTTAAGTACATGCACTACTTCCTTGGCTTAGAAGTATGGCAGAGGCCTAATGAAATCATTATGAGTCAAGGGAAGTATACAATAGACATCTTGAAGAGATTTGGTATGATGGATTGTAAATCCATGTCTACACCTATGGAAACTAATTTTCAGAAGTTAAAGGAGGCTGCAGCTAGTTCAAATCTAGTGGATCCTACTATGTACAGACAGTTGATTGGATCGTTGATGTATCTAGTCAATACTAGACTAGATATTTGCTATGCAGTGAGTGCACTTAGTCAGTTCATGTGTGAACCAAGGCAAATACATCTAGTTGCAGCGAAGCATATCCTGAGATACTTGTGTGGCACAGTTGGATATGGCTTGAGATATTCTTCTGGTGTGGACTTGAAGCTGCATGGATATTCTAATTTTGATTGGTTAGGGTGTGTTGCTGATCGGAAGAGCACCTTTGGATGTTGTTTCAGTTTGGGGTCTGCAATGATCTCCTGGTGTAGCAGGAAGTAGTCTTCAGTGGCACTAAGCACCACAAAGGTCAAGTATATTGCAGCTTGCGTGGCAGCTCGAGAAGCAATGTGACTTCGGAAGCTCCTTGTAGGATTGTTTGGACAATCATTGGAGCCAACTGTCATTCATTGTGATAATCAAAGTTGTGTGAAGCTTTCTATCAATCCAGTGTTTCATGACAAAACCAAACATGTTGAGATCAAATACCACTATATTAGAGATATGGTATTGAGGAAAGCTATCCAGTTGAAGTATATTAGCACTGATGAGTAGACGGCCGACATTCTCACCAAGCCTCTCTCCATAGTAAAGTTTGTGTACTTTCGAGACAAACTTGAAATTATGGAGAATGAAGCCCTAGCTGAGAGGGAGACTCAACTTCAATGATCTTTTGTGATTTTGCTTTAATGCATTTTTCTCTGTGAGAGAAATTTGAGGTGTAAGCCCTTGTTAATGCATTTTCCTCTGAGACGGAGGAATTTGAGGTGTAAGCCCTTGTTAATGCATCTTTCTCTGTGAGAGAAATTTGTGGTGAAAGCCCTTGTTCCACCCTCTGGGAGTAGCCATGGTGGATGTCATGTTGAGTGACTCCATAACATCACATGAGAGAGTCCGTGATGATTTTTTTTGTACTTGTGTTTATTCACCCTCTGGGAGTAGCCATGGTGAACGTCGTGATGAGATGACAACATCACGTTGAGTGACTCCGTGATGAGCACTTGTGCACTTGTTCCTTCCATACATGGGAGTATCCATGATGGACAATATCACGTTGAGTGACTCTGTGATGAGCTCTTTCCACATATGGGTGTAGCCACTGTGGATGTCATGTTGAGAGACTCCATGACATTGGTTAGCTGGAAGACTTTCTCCCTAGCTAAGAGGGAGTGTTGATGTTGCAACGTCGGGCATCACTTCCAACCGCGACTTGAAACAATAAATCTCATATAGCCTTTTGGCTATTCAATTTATTGAGACCGATTTGAATGTGAAGGGGCGCTTCACTTGCAAACAAAATATAATATTTAATTATTGATAATAATTAAATGTGGCCGACTTGTTCTTATCCGCCACCTTGAAGAGACACGATTTTTATTGGAGGCCGACATGTTGGTCTTGAAGAGACGCGATCTTTCTCCCTTGTATATATATGCAATGCTCACTCATTGTACGTCATTCATTCTATTCATTAGTTCGAGTTGATACAAGTGCGAATTCATCAAATACAGATCGAAGTTCACAAGTGCAGATCGAAGTCTTGAAGGAGGCAAAGTTTCTTATCAGCAAGGAGTTATATATTATTCTGTGTTTGCATCAAGTTGTGGTCTTGTTGCTTGGCCTCATTATCAGCCTCATTGTAAAGGAGATTATTGTTTCATATTCAATATATAAGTGATATATTGTTGCTAAGTTTTTCTCCCTCAAGTTGGAGGGTTTTCCCAGGGTATATGTTGTGTCTACTTGTCTGAATTTGAATTAAAATCTGCTTATTAATATCTGATCTTAAAACTAACAAGCTTCTATAGATGACAATGAGGCAGCTGTTGCATTTGACGCACCTAGTGGGAATGGCAATCCAATTGATAGTGGTTCAAATGAAATTGAAACAACAATGGACCACGACCTTGATGCTTTTGATGAAGATGTATTTGAAGACTACTAAATTAAATATTGATTGTAATTTGAATTTTCAATGTGTAATGACATTTTAAGACTTGAGTATTTACATTTTTGAAAATTATGAATATAATTATATGAGGTATTTAAATATTCTATTTATTGGCAATTATGTTTAATAGTTTATCACTTATGTCTAATGAATATCATTGTTCTTATAATTAAATTTATAATTTTGAACATGTTTATGTTTATAAATTATATATATATAATATATATATTCCCGTACCCGTACCCAAGGAAAAAAAATTGTCATACCATCGTACCCGTACCCGTATCGGTAACTTAGCCTCAAAGGGATCTTCAAAGAAGGAAAGAAGTGTAGAAGCATGCAGAAGAAGATTGAAGCTCATGTAGGAATAGAAGAACCACCACCTCTAGGGATCTAAAGATCAAATCTCAAATCTCCACTCCAATGGCGCCCATCTCCAGCAACTCAGTGACAATGGGAGCTAACAAAAATCTAGTCACCCCACA
This sequence comes from Sequoia sempervirens, assembly GCA_007258455.2. NCBI lineage: Eukaryota > Viridiplantae > Streptophyta > Pinopsida > Cupressales > Cupressaceae > Sequoia > Sequoia sempervirens. Next base: position 3,172 of record VDFB02118546.1, read on the forward strand.
CCCCATAATTTTTTAGACTCCATGCACAGCGATTACATTGGAGAAATTAGTGATTGATAAGACCCTCCTTCAGCTACAGAACAAATCCTTTTTTCCAAATAGGTAAATTATTGGCCTTTCGAAGACCACTTTAGAAAATGGTACATTAAGGATTGGGAGAGAAGGTTAAACTCAACAAGCTCTCGAAACATTTCTTCCTAGCTGAATGCTCCTCCCAAAATAAGAAAGTTGAAATCTTTAAGGGTGGACCTTGGATTATGAACTGAGTGGGAACCTATCTTCAATCCTATTAAACATATTGTCTCTTGCAACCCAGTGTGGATCAAGTTGTACAACCTTCCCTTGGAGTACTAAGTTTGGAGACCCTTCAATTGATCGTTAATTCAATTGGCACCTTCTTAATGGTGGAGGAAAGCATTGAGGACTCTGAGTTCTCAACTGATGCTTCCAATCCCCCCACCATTCAAATTTGGATCCAATAAAAAATAAAGGCACTTGAGAGCAACAAATAGAAATGGAAAGGTTGTCTCATCACTAAAAAGAATGTCATAATTTTGGACATAGGATTGAAGAATGCAAAAAAAGGATGCCCTCAAGAGATAAGGTTGTCCAAGAGATACCCCATGAGGAAACTTTAGGGATCACCATGAAGCCCCCTCTGAAGGACTTATCCTATCCCTCCAATGAAAGGAGCTTGAATTTTTTGCTCCCTCAATATGGCTCCCTTTGAGCAAGAACATATGGATAAGATTTTGGACCTTGCTGGGGATAACCATTCAAATGACTCATGATTTCCTTTGGATAAATCCACCTTCAAGATCACCTCTGCTCTTTTTCAACTTTTGAAACAAGAGGACTCAAATCCCCTCCAAAACAATGAAGATTGAAGTTTGGGCACTCTACCTTATTATCAAAGAACATTTTTGGTGAAGTTGAGGCAAATTTCTGAGGAAGATAGTGATCTAGGAAATTTCAAAGAGAGGTTGATTAACCTAACTAACTCTAAGACCAACAAACTAAATTATGGTGAAAAAAAGAGGAGAGGAAGAAATCCCATCAAGGAGTTATTGGAAATTGAAGGAATGGTTGATGGCCAAACGAAGCTTAACAATATGAATCTGCAATCTGGGAAGGGCATCTCCCTTTCCAACAAGCAATGAAGATCATCCCTAACAAAAGACACTTGGTAAAGCGTCTAATGGATATGTCAAAAGCTGATATATTCCTTATGCACAAAACAAAAATGAGTAAAGTCAAAGCTTCTCTCCTTCTTCACTCTTGGAAATTTTCGAACGATTGCTTTGTTGATTCAAATGAGGCTTGGTTTCCTTTTGAATCAATGCACTACCTTTGTGCAAATTATTCATTCAGACCAATACTAGCAAGTATGCAAAATCACCAAATTCTCTTCCAATCTAAGTTTTTCCTTTTTCAATGTTTACAGCTCAATAGGTTGTAAACAAAAGAAGGTAGTCTGGGAACAAATCTCTTCCATTCTACAAGTTTTAGCAAAAGAATTGGTCATTATGGAAAAATATTTCAATGCCATCCTTTCTAACTCAGATAAGATAGTTGGGCTAATCCACACTAATCAATCTCATGTGGACTTCAAGAATTTGTCAACTTTTGGAATATAATGTCCCCTCCCTAGTGACGGTCTGAATACATTATTAGCTTATTTAATTCCTGTAAGCTAATAATTAAAGCTAGGGAATTATTTATTAATTAATTAATATTATATTCTTAAAAGCAAATATTTGAATAATATTAATTAATTATTTTAATGTCCAAAGTGGGACTTAAATATATTTTCCCTCCTAAAGTTCAAATATGGAATTATTCAAACGATTATTCACGGGAGGCTGCAAATTGGTGTTTCGGGGAAGCATTAATCATCAATTGGAGTTTATTTTCTTCTGTTGTGAGCTTTCGGACTTGTTATTTCGGGGTTTTGGTGGTGAAACGAATCCACCCTAGCCTGCAATAGTTGTCAAATTCATGAGTCTTATTTGGAGACGAATTTGGGGAGTTATCGATTAATTTCCAGTCAATTATACTATATATCTATTTCTGGATGTCGGTTGATTTAATTCAATGGTATGCTCAGGATTGTTCATTGATTGATATTTGAGATATCTATTATATGTAAGATTATTCAAATCGTTGCTTGCATTGATATATACATTCCTGTTCTGGTTCGTATAATCAAATATCATCTACATTGAAGATTATCAACATATATTTATTTATTGGCACTATCAAACCAGCACTTCCAATCGTGCCACCATCTTCATAAGCCGATATCCCTTATATTGAGGAGACTTGGTGTTGAACGATAAATCTCCAACGAGGACTTTGGTCAATAATAAGGCTGCTGCTCTAATATTTGGAATCATTTATTATTGTGGCCACATAATATTGCATTGAATATATATTTTCGGGCTTGTACGTTGTTTCACTCCTCAGCCAATCATATTAGTCTGGCCCACGAGTTATACTAGCGCCATAATATTCTCTAAAGGTGATCGATGGAATGATGTCGTGAGAAGCCGATATTGCTACCATCGGCCACTAAAGACAATCCTTGCATTCATGGACGCGCATATGTTATCAAGTCCTTTGAAATAGCTATCTAGTCATTTCCTTGTCTGTCGTTTTGGCCTTATTAGCCAAAACCGCACCAATAAATTCTGAAGCCTTTGTCTTTATCGGGAGATCAGCATATATATGAAGACATTGGAATGTAGCGCCAATTGTAGGGGTTATTGTCAGTCAGATTTGGAATTCAAATACACGGTACTTCCCTATATAGCAATTTCTGGACATATTTATATTTATCTAAAAAGTCGTAATTGTTGTGGGTAATGAAATTATTTTTCTAGAATTAAGTGTTGCATTTGTTGTTTAAATGCTTTATGATTCAATGCTATTGGACTGCACCATTAATATTGCATAAATTATGTCGTTTCCCTTTGAAATCTGAAAGTAGACACAAATTTAGTAATATAGGATTGTTTGACAAATGCTTGCACTGTCAAACTGTAATGTCCCCATTTTTAGCCCTACACTTTTCTTGAGGTTTTAGCCTATTTCCTGAAACTCGTAGGCTAAGCAGATTTGGAAATTAGGGTTTCCACTTTCAGATGCATTTTTGAAGGTTTGCATGTGTGTTTTTCTTACGCATGTCTAGTGGAGCTTTCTGGATTTTTGGAGAAGCTTCAGAATGAGGTTACAAGCATGTTGAGATAATAACATGCAATTTTGGCGGATACCTTGCATGCAAGAAAGGTTTCTGGGTTTTTCTGGGTTTTCAGAGACCTTCGGGGTGGTGTGACATGCATCTGAATCTAACATCCTTTCCAGGCACTTACTATTTATAGTAAGTCATGTTGGCTGCTCGGTTTGTGCTCAAATGATATTTTGGAAACACTTACTATTTATAGTAAGTCTTGTTTACTGCTCAGTTGATGTTCAAATGATGTTTTGGCAAACTTACTATTTATAGCAGTTTGCTATTTTTGGTAAGTCTATCTTTAAGCAGTATTATTCTAGCAACAGCTCAATCAATTGCAGTTCAATTTGGCTGGTCAGTTTGGCTTTCTGTTGGTTTTGAAGTTAACTTACTATTTTTTGGCATTGGCTATTTTTAGTAAGTTCATTTATGGCAGAAGCATCATCATCAACTTGGTTCAGCTTGGCATTTATCAGTTTGCTATTTTTAGCAATCCGTCAGTTTCAGTATTGGCTTTGGTTTTGGTTATCTCTTTGGACTGAGTTTTATACTTAGTCAATTTCATGTTTCTCAGTTGTACCCCACGCCTAGGAGTGTTAACTTCATGTTGTTTTTAACGAGGGGACATTAAGGGGTCAATTGTGCATTTAATGATTTATTAAATGCTTTATTATTGCTTTATTAAGTTGGACGCCTAAAGGAGGTTGAATAATGTTTTATTATTTCAAAAAGTAAATGCTTAAAGGTGGCGTCCCTTTTGGAAGCTGAAGTGATTTGACTTCTTGGAATTTGAAGTGATTCAGTTGCCAATTGAAGCTTATATATTGTTGTTGTTTGATGAGCTGTTGAAGCTTGTATATTGTTGTTGTTTGATGAGTTGATATATGAATGTTTTGGAAAGCAAAGTTATGCTGCTCGAATGAATCCAGAACCTGGCTAAGGGGAAGCTTAGCAAATTCAATCCATCATTTGGGCCTGAAACTATCGCTTCCTAGGTGGAGATATGAGACTATGCTTCATTCAGAGGTACAGATTGAGCTTCAATTCTGATGTTTTTAACAGGTTGTTGATGTATAGCCTGTTTCCTGAGTCTTTGGTTCGTCATGGCTGAAGCGAATTTTTGATCATAGCTTTGCCAATGAATTTTATTTCATTTTGGGTATTCATCCATGCTGTTTGACTGTGAAGGGCGACCCTTTTTGGAAGTTTTCAGATTTTTTAGTGAAGTTTCTGATTTTTGGGAGAAGGTCGACCCTTCCTGGAGGCCGTACCTTTCTTCTTGTCTGTCTTGGGAATCGTGCTAGTTGTTGCTCTTTGTTTTTGGCTCGTTTTCTCAATGGAGGTTGGACGCCTAGCTCTTAGTTGTTGATTGGTTGTGGTTTAAGAGCTTTCCGAGTTGATTTGAAGAAGATACGTCCATTATGGTGAATTCTCATCTTGCTGATCTGATTTTTTGTATTTCATGTTTCTGATCAGATTAGTTAGAAATTGTTATAATGCTGTTTTGAGTTTCTTTCTATATCATTTTGGCATTGTAAATGTTAGAGGAAGTGTTACTCTAACCATTGAGTGTTTTTGGAAGCATATCATTCTCATTTGTAGCTTAGTTCTTTAATTGTAAAGCTTGTTAGTAGTACTAACAGCTAATAGTTTAGTTGCTGCAATTTATATTTGTTTATACTCCCACAATTGAGTGGTTGAGTTTTTAAATAATCATCTTTCTTCATGTTGTTTCCTCCCACGATAATAAGTGGTAGTGAGGACTGTATTCCCCCCACGAAAATAAGTGGAAGTGAGAATTTAAATGGCTGGCTTGCCGCCTTTAATAATTGTAATAATCTCACCCACTGAATAAGTGGAGAATCCCCACTACTTGTGGATGCCTGCATCAGCAAATGAATTGTAATTCCAGTTTAGATTATTCCTAATGATCCTTTGACCATATGCTATCACCTCGCCCACACTAGGATCTTGGTGAATATTCTTGGTTAGAGTTACTTTCCTTGTTGATTTGCATTTGGAGCTAACGCTAATCAGTGACTTGTTGTTGGTTTATGTGTCTAATTTTGGGAAAAAATTAAGGGGGAATATTTCACAAACCAATCAAGATAAATCGGAATAAATCTTGCATCCACGATAAGGGTCCTTACATGAAATCTCCAATTCTACATAAGAATGGCACATACACTTGGAATAACAAAAGATTTGGTTTAACGATATGGCAAAAAGATTGGATCAATTCTTGTGCATGGGGGAGTAGGGCAATATTTCATTCCTTTATGAATGCTCCAATCTACTGGTACCAAGGTTGGATCACTATCCTTTGTAGCTCATGTTCATAGAAGATTCAAACCCAATAAGATACCCGCTCAAATTCAAAAGCATGTGACTTCAAGATCCAAATTTCTTCACTAATATGAAAGATTGGTGGCTCTCTGCCCCAAAACAAAGAGGTAAGGAAATGTTCATTCTCTACAAGGAATTGATACATGTGAAATCTTGCCTCAAACATTGGAATCTTATTCATTTAAAAATATTTTCAAAGGAAAAGAAAAAGTGGAGGCAGATCTGGCCGATTTCAATGAAGAGATCATTTGTAGGGGCACGGATCAAGAGGCATTCCTCAAGGAAAAATTCTTAAGAGCTCACACGCAAAATTATTGGCCAAAGAAGAGGTCTTCTAGCATCAACAATCTGTAATTCCCCCACCTAACATTATAACAAACAAATATTGCCATAATCACAAGCTGCCAAGGATAATAAAAGAAGCGCCTAAGGAAAGATAATTAAAATTATAAAACTGAAATTAAATAAGGATTAGACTTAATAATGGTCAAAAGGCATGTGAAGGGTTGTGTCTCATGAAGGGATAACGTATATAAGGAAGATCAATCAAGGAGAAGGGGACAGCAATTTGGAAGACAATTTTTTATATTATTATCCCTTGTGGAACAATGAACCGTGGTTCAGCAACCTAAGGAAAAAACCCCTTAATTTCCATCGCTGAGTTAGTGGACAAAAACCCCAGATTCAGGCAGACTTTTAAGACATTTCAAAGGAATTTAACTAAAAAGAGATCAATGCAGATTGGAGGAACATTTACAGCAGAGATAAAAGTATAAATTCTATCTTTCTAAAATACATGGCATTAAATCTGAAATATGTAATAAATTGTTAAAACTACAATTTCTAAGTTGATTATATACTTATTGTGAGTTAGATTTTATTATTTAAAGAAAAATTAGGCAAATTTAAAAAGCGACATTACAAATGGTATCAAAGCTGGATCTTACCAGCCTGTGAGTTTGTTTTCATATGCAGTTAAGTGACAGAGTCAGTAGATATTACCAAAGAGAACTAAGAAAAACTCAAGGGCAAAGTGACTAAAGCTCCTTTGGATTTTGAAACAACAGAAGTAAAAATGGTTAGAGAAAATGACAACTGTGAGTGTGCAAATGAAATAAATAGAAATTTTGACCTTATGATAGATATGATGAGGCAAATTTTACATAAGATAAATAATGCAGAAAATTCTAATAATCAAGATAGTGGGGAAACTATAAATAGTAACAATAATGAGCATAAAAATTACACACAAAGACCCGAGGTTGGGTCTGTGGATAGATCCCTTTGTCCCACATTCATTCAAAGGGGAGCAGAAGTTGCCGTGGAAGAAACTAAAAATTCAACGCAAGACTATATCACCACTTATTATGTAGAATATAGAGATCTCATTAGAGAAATTCAAGAGGCAATGTCTCTCACAGATTACATAAATATGAAGAGAGGAAGAAATGGATCAAGAATGAAGCCTAGACCCCAACCAAGACAAAATGAACACCATCAAGCTTTGGGTAAGTTATCATTATCTACATTTGATGGATCTAATAAGAGTATTGTGTGTGCATGGGTGCAGAAATTAGATACATACCTATCATTGAAACCAATGACCAGTGACAATGCCATCAAATTTGCAACCTTACACTTAGAAGGATCAGCTCACGAATAGTGGTACCATGTGTTGGTTACCCAAGGCCATAGAATAATAGATACATATGATGAATTCTACAAAATTTAATTGAGAGATTTGACAAAGAGGATCCAAAAGTCCATTTTAGAGAATTGACACAATTAAAACAAGAAGGGGTAGTGGAGAGATATGTAGAAGAATTCCAAAGATTATCAGTAATGGTGCCCAATGTTTCAGAAAAAAGACTAACTATCCTTTTTATTGAAGGACTAATGAACCTCCTAGGGGTTTAATTAAGGCATTTGTCCATTAGCCCTTCAAGAAACTATCAAAAGAGCTTTGAATTTAGAGACTTTTGTAGCCAAAAATAAGTTCTTTCAAGAAAACCCACCTATAGGGCTGAATTCAGAACCTTTTCAAAAAGGCTTTACTCAACAAAAGCACTACCATCAAAGAGTAATTTTGATGAAGTAACCAAAAATGAGTTGCACCAAAACAAATTATTTTTTTCTTGTAGAAAACCATGGGAACTTGGACACCATTGTTTAGGAAAAGGCCAAGTGCATTACATAGAAGTAATATCTGATGAGGAGGAAGAATCGCAACCTGAAGTAATTGAATATGAAACTAAATCAAAAGAAGAAAGTGCACAAAGTTATAGTCCTAATTGATAGTGGAGCGACACACAATTTCATTGATGAAGGATTAGTTGCTAGAAGAGGGTTACAAACAAAAGTTTTTGTAAGAGACCCGGTGTCTGTCAACCCCCGTCTAATGCCAATAATGCAATCTGATTTGTGTATTTTCTTATTTTTGAACGTTTTGTATTTTTTTTTGTGCTTTTCTTGTTTGAAGGGTTTTTGCGATTTTTGCAAGGAATGATGCTAAAATATATATAAAATGCAAGAATGCAAATCTGAAGCAAAACAACTACTAAACTGATGGCAAATAACTTTATTGCTTCGAATAAATGATTACATAGCTGAAATAGTAACATGCAAATTAAAAGGCAAGCGATTTATTATTCAAAGAACCTAAATAAGCTTGCAGCCGCCTGTATGAAATGAATAGATGGTATGGCCAGCTGAAATAAGACAATCTCCCTCTTTAAGATAGACGCAGTAGCCTCCAGAGACCAAGGCGCAAGCACCGGGAGGAATGGCGACCAAAAAGGCAAGGCGTTGGACTTGCAGGAGAAAGTACGACCTTGCAGCTGTAAGGTATGGCCTGAAACCAGCAAGTACAATGTCCGTACGGCCTTGGGAAATGTGCCAGATGAATACTGTAGATAGCCACTGAAGGAGAATCTCTTTCTAGAAGAAATCGATCCCAAACCCTTGTCTGTAACTCAACAAATAGGCACTAATGTGACCTCTGGATGAAGCCACGCTGATGAGCAATCTTCAGTTGATCTTTCACAACCTCAATATGCTTGATTCTGAAGAAGGAACGTTCTCCAAAATCTGATTTGCAGAAACCCTTGTTTCTCAAACTCCAATTTTCTCAGAGAGTGAAGACAAATTAAAATAATCAATCATAATGAGTTTCATTTGTCTTCAAAACATTAAATAAACCTCTCAAGAGGCTCAACCCCCAAAAAGCAACTTAAAATGCATTTAATAATATTAAATTCACCCTTTTCAATACTTAGGCTCATTAAACAATAAATGGCGTCCCTTTTTAATGAGTATAAATGCTCATTAAATAATAATATCGCTCCTTTATTATAAAGTTATAAAATACTTTATAATAAGCCATTTAATTAATTAATTAATAACTTCATTAATTGACTTTATAATATAAAGTCATAATAATAATCATTTAATTATTATTAAATGCTCCAATATTCTCCATTTGCTCAACAAACTGCCAAACTGGGTCGAAACTGAGAAAGCCAACTGAGCCAGGTGCCCTGCCAGAAATAGTAGCCCCAGATAGCTTGACTTACTATAAATAGTAAGTGCCTAAATAACACTATGTAAGCATCTACAAAGGCCCAAACCTGAATCAGAATGTGGAGTAATGTCTCTAACCACTGGGTAACTGCCAAAGAAGACCCTCTAATCACAACTGTCAGCCTACGAGGGTCAAAATAATAGGCTCACTCCTCAACAAACAATATCAAGCTAAAAAGGGGACATCACAGTTTTCAATGGATTCAATGTTATAGTAGAAAATAGTTTTACCATCCCATGCACTAAGAAAATTCAACAATTGGAGGTTATCCTTGGTAGACGCAAAATGCAAGATGATTTCTATGTGGTGGGCATAGGAGAAACCAACATGGTCCTAGAAGTGCAATGGCTACACTCTTTAGGAGAGTTTACACAAAATTACCAAACGATAGAATTAAGGTTCAAATCAAAGTGTAAAGACATAGAATTACAAGGCATTACTCGGGGAGCACCTAGAGTTATAATAGCAAAAAGAATGGAAAGATGTTTTAGGAATGGACAAGTAGCATGTGCAACATAATGTTTAGTAACATCTACAACCATTGCAAGAAAGAGAGCTTTAGGAAGTCAAATTATTCCTTTGTTAAAACTACCCCCATTGGATGATGAAGGAAAATTGATTTTAATTTATGAGGCCATTATAAATTTTAGAGAAAGAAAGCTAAGAAATAAAACCATGACAGAATATATGATTCAATGGAAAGATCTTCTTGAGAAGATGCAACATGGGAGAGTGAGGAAATCCTTCAACATCCTAATTTACAATTGCTTGAGGGCAAGCAATCTTGGGAAGGGTGGATTGTAATACCCCACCTAACATTATAACAATAGATATAATCATAATCACAAGCTGCCAAGGATAACAAAAGAAGCGCCTAAGGAAAGATAATTAACATTATAAAACTGAAATTAAATAAATATTAGGCTTAATAATGGTCAAAAGACATGTGAAGAGTTGTGTCTCATGAAGGGATAAGGTATATAAGGAAGATCAATCAAGGAGAAGGGGACAACAATTTGGAAGACATTTTTTAATATTATTATCCCTTGTGGAATGTGAACCATGGTTTAGCAACCTGAGGATGAAACCTTGATTCAAGCAGACTTTAAGACATTTCAAAGGCATTTAAATAAAAATAGATCACTGCAGATTGGAGGAATATTTACAGCAGAGATAAGATTATAAATTCTATCTTTTCTGAGATACATGCTAAGCATCAAATCTGAAATATATAATAAACTGTTAAAACTACAATTTATGGGTTAATTACATACTTATTGAGAGTTAGATTTTATTATTTAAGAAAAAATAAGGAAAATTTAAAAAGGGACATTACATACAAGATTGGGCACCCACACTCTACTCTAACAATCAACAATCACTTGGAGCAATCACCTATGGTCTGCAAAGGTTTGTGACGGTGAGAGCTTGATTATCTTTTGTCATTTTTGTATTCCTTTTGCTCCAATCAGGTGTAGTGCTTGATATTGGATAGGATTTGCATTTTGTGTTACTTCCTATTGGTTTTAATCCTATGTTTTATTGCTCACACTAGTCAAAATAGGGAAACAAGTTATGTTTGGGCAAGTGTGCCCCCAAAGCACTACATGAGGGTGGCAAAGACATCATAATAAGTATTCATGTTCGGCAAGAGGAACTCCAAAACAAACAATAAAAGTACCTTTCAAAATCTAAAAGTTCTCAAGTCAAATTCAAAAAAAAAGCTATCGTAAAATATCATTTTTAAATATTTTAACAATTTACTTACTGTGTCTTCAAGCCATGTGCCCTACGTCGAAATCCCCAATTTATCTCCTAACGTTTTCCCCTCTCAACTCCCCTATTTCCTCACAAATCACCTCTTTCGTATAGCCCACCCCTTCAAAAACCTGAACCCCTCGTCTCACCTTCACACCTGCCCACCCCACATTCAAGTCATGTTCCTATTTCTTGCCACACTAGACATAAATCTCCTCACCAATCAATTGCTTCATCTTCGGTGGATCTAACTTCATTCTCACAATGGTGCACCAAATTTTGTTTTTTCCTACAATCTAATTGATAGTTCAATGGGACACTATCAGTCACTCAAAAGTTTGGGCTTCAAAGTTGCTCATAATCCTGTAGTTCAAAGCATTCCAAAAAATGCCAATGCCAACCTATTAATCTAATCTCAAGGTTCCCCTTTCTTTACAGTCCCTAGACTTGAACCCTAATTCTTGGGGATAACTGTAATAGTTAGAAGGCATTGAAGGTTTCAACCACTCCCCACATCCTAGCAAGTTGTCCAAAATGCTCTCCTTTAAAGAATGCAGGCATAATCGTAGCTAACTCTACCATCAGAAATCTTCTAAGCACCAAGGCATTCCAAGAGCCAAAGGTTTTAACTATCAAATATTCACCCCTTCCATGCTCTACAAACCAAGGTGGAATAGAAATTTCTATGAGTAAAAGTTTCAAGCATATGAATTTGGGTAAGCACATACTCCATCTCAAACCCTTGTTTAATCCCTGTAATATTTCTTGGCATTTTAATAATAATCTTAATTTGTACTTAAGTCTGCACCACTCCTTCACCAAAAACCATATACTTCATCATTTTATGTCATCTTCCCTCATCTTCCGCCTTTACAAAGGATTTTCACCTACCTCCATTTGACACTATGTCATCATGCTAGCAAACAAAGCCTATTTAACAGGTTTTCCTCTGCCCAGGTCATTTACTTGGAGCACAAAATGCAAAATGAAGTCAAGCTTTGAAAGAGCCCTAGGTTAAGAGGAGAACAAAGGCTGCACCTCGTTGCTGGCAACCCAGCCAACTAGTAGGGATCCCCTCCTAACCTTGGCAACTAAAAGACTCCTTTGTTGCTGCTGCTACGATCAAGACTTTGCTATTTGATATTTCAGCTTTCTCTTGTTGATATGGTTTTTAAGTATCTATCTCCTATTTAGGACACCTAGCTTAACATTCTTTTTACAGTCTAGTGTGACAATGTATTCTAGGAGTGCTTGTTTATAGACTGAACCCTCTTGCCTCTATTGTCTTCTTTCAAACCATGCTCTCTTCCAAGTGTCACACACAAACACACACAAACACACACAAACACACACAACAATGTATTCTAGGAGTGCTTGTTTATAGACTGAACCCTCTTGCCTCTGCTGTCTTCTTTCAAACCATGCTCTCTTCCAAGCCACACACACATGCTATTGCTATTTTCAATTGCTATCAACCTCAAAAGGAGGCATAGCTTTTAATTATCATAGCATAGATACTTGACAAAGGATTAGAAGTAATTAGCATTGTTGTAAACAAGGTAAAGCCCATAGTTTGAACGCTGTAGTAGCTACACACACACACATGAAGGATTAGAAGTAAATAGCATTGTCGTAAACAAGGTAAAGCCCATAGTTTGAAGGTTGTAGTAGCTACACACACACGCACGCACACATTATATGGTTGAAAATGAGGGCTCGGCTGTAGGCATGTTAGGGTTGTTGTTATCAAGCTATTCAACTCCTTAGAACGTTATATAGCTGTTGCTATTTTCAATTGCTATCAACCTCAAAAGGAGGCATAGCTTTTAATTATCATAGCACAGATACTTGATGAAGGATTAGAAATAATTAGCATTGTTGTAAACAAGGTAAAGCCCATAGTTTGAACGTTGTAGTAGCTACACACACAAAGGATTAGAAGTAATTAGCACTGTTGTAAACAAGGTAAAGCCCATAGTTTGAAGGTTGTAGTAGCTAAACGCACGCGCACACACACGCACACATTATATGGTTGAAAATGAGGGCTCGGCTGTAGGCATGTTAGGGTTGTTGTTATCAGGCTATTCAACTCTTTAGAACGTTATATAGCTGTTGCTATTTTCAATTGCTATCAACCTCAAAAGGAGGCATAGCTTTTAATTATCATAGCATAGATACTTGACAAAGGATTAGAAGTAATTGGCATTGTTGTAAAGAAGGTAATGCCCATAGTTTGAAGGTTGTAGTGGCTAAACACACACACACATACATTGACCATGAATATATATTGACCATGCCTTTAGCAGAGAGCCTTATTAAACTGCTAATATGGTTTTGCCATGCTTTTGAGACATTATATGGTTGAAAATCAGGGCTCAGCTGTAGGCATGATAGAGCTGTTGTTATCAGGCTATTCAACTCCTTAGAACATTATATAGCTGTTGCTTTTTTCAATTGCTATCAACCTCAAAAGGAGGCATAGCTTTTAATTATCATAGCATAGATACTTGACGAAGGTGAAGCCCATAGTTTGAAGGTTATATCGACCATGCCTTTAGCAGAGAACCTTATTAAACTGCTACTATGGTTTTTCCATGCTTTTGAGACATTATATGGTTGAAAATGAGGGCTCAGTTGTAGGCATGTTAGGGCTGTTGTTATCAGGCTATTCAACTCCTTAGAATGTTATATAGCTGTTGCTATTTTCAATTGCTATGAACCTCAAAAGGAGGCATAGCTTTTAATTATCATAGCATAGATACTTGACGAAGGATTAGAAGTAATTGGCATTGTTGTAAACAAGGTAAAGCCCATAGTTTGCACACACACATGCACATGCACGCGCACACGCATGCACACACACACGCACACACTATATGGTTGAAAATGAGGGCTCAGTTGTAGGCATGTTAGGGCTGTTGCTATCAGGTTATGCTATCAGGTTATTCAACTCCTTAGAACGTTATGTAGCTGTTGCTATTTTCAATTGCTATCAACCTCAAAAGGAAGCATAGCTTTTAATTATCATAGTATAGATACTTGACGAAGGATTACAAGTAATTGGCATTGTTGTAAAGAAGGTAATACCCATAGTTTGAAGGCTGTAGTAGCTAAACACACACACACACACACATTGACCATGAATATATATTGACCATGCCTTTAGCAGAGAACCTTATTAAACTGCTACTATGGTTTTTCCATGCTTTTGAGACATTATATGGTTGAAAATGAGGGCTCAGCTGTAGGCATGTTAGGGCTGTTGTTATCAGGCTATTCAACTCCTTAGAACGTTATATAGCTGTTGCTATTTTCAATTGCTATCAACCTCAAAAGGAGGCATAGCTTTTAATTATCATAGCATAGATACTTGACAAAGGATTACAAGTAATTGGCATTGTTGTAAACAAGGTAAAGCCCATAGTTTGAAGGCTGTAGTAGCTAAACTACATTTGTATGTATAAATAGTGTAAGCTTTGGGGAGGTTGTTTGTGTTTGTGTTTGTGTAGTTGAATAGTGGATCATGATGTTTGCAAAGCATGATATGCATGTCATCACTCATCTACTATACAGTGGCCAATTTACCATGTACATTGCTGTCCTATCATGTGGCATTTAAATATTATGAGCTGTCTTGTATAAAATTGGAGACTTGTGGACCATGAATTGAATGGAGGCTGAAAATAAAGCCCATAATCCATTGATAAGCATTCATACATCTTGATTCAATATTTTTCTCTACTGATGTGAACTATTATACTAAAGAGACTTGTGCAAATGGCACCTAGACAAAAGACAACTGCCTTAAGGGGGTGTACCCGGGATCTCAAGAACCCTCCTGTCCTACCCTAGTTGAAGGATCTTTAGGGTTGATCAAATTTTATTATAATTAAATTGACTATGTTGTATGATGAGATTCTACTGGTGTCTTTTGTGATCTGATGGTTTTGTTATCATCATACACTCTTCTTGGAGTTAAGTGATGCAATACATATGCAAGCATTTGATGTTTGAGACATCTAACTGCAATTTATATGGCTTAGGGACTAATCATAGGATGGTGGTTAAGGATTTGCTAGTCTGTGATAGTGTAATGTCCCCTTTTCCTAAGCAATGGTCAGGTGCAGCAGTTAGTCTACCAACTAGTCCCCGTAGGTTAACAGAGTATTCAGGGGACCCTTTTGAGGGTAATCTTTGGTTTGGCAGTAGACCCTTTGGTGCTTATTTTAATATTCTTCAGCTCTTCATCCTAGTTTATTTGTGGTGCGCCTTCCAAAGGCCATTTGGGAGACTTTGATGCATACTTACTATTTATAGTAAGTCACTGGTATGGTCAGTTGGCAGAGTGTCTATATCTGGCATGGTGGCATAATTATATCCTGGAGTTATATTGGTAATATTGTGCGTTATTAAAATATATTAAAAGGAGACTTTATATTTAAAGGATATAAGTGATTTTAATGTGCACTTTATAAGTGTCATTTTAAAAACTAAGTAGCCGGTTCGGATTCGGGTTCGGGTTCGGGTTCGTGGGTTCGGTTCGCTGGTTCGGCAAAATTTTTTGGGGGGTGGGTTCAGTTCGTCTTGGGTTCGTTAGTACAAATTACAAAAACATGTAAAAATATATATATATATATATGCAGCCTAGAAGCATGAATTAGGATTATAATATCACATAACTGATAACATCATATAAACAACAAAACCACCATAAACTTGAATGTCATTTAAAACATGCATGATAAATATTCATTGTTCAAACTTCAAGTTCAATATTACAACACTTTTAAAGTTTTAATTATCATATGGATTCTCTAAATCATCCATATCAATGTCAACATTGACATTAGATGAAGTAGGAAGACTAGATGAATCACAAGTAGTGCCAATGGCACCATCACTAGCACTACTATTGTGCCCATGCTCCTATTGGATATCCGAATCCTCATATGCAATATGTTGGGACCTGCAAGCATCCAAGTCAGTATCCTCTGGCACTATATCCCACAACTTCGTCTCCCCTTCCTTGTAGTTAGGTTGTTTGTGTGAAAGGAGACGCAAGTTGGAATGCACATATACTAAGTTCTCCGCTTTTTTTGACAGCAATTTATTGCGCTTTACTGAGTGGATGAAAGAATATGTGCTCCAATTCCTCTCAGATGCGGATGAACTAGCAACCTATGAAGACAAAGTAAACAATTAAAAATTTATAAATGGAATTATGAAACTTTTAAAACTAAAATATGAAAATTTATTAAAACTTACTTGTGATAAAATTTTGATTGCAAGGGGCTGCAAATTTTGGAAGTATTGTCCATGGAAGTACCACCAAGAATGAACATCCTTTAAGAACCTATCACGGGAGGCATCAACATCTAGATGATTTGAGTGCACAAAATCAGTGAACTCATCCGTGACTACACTCCGCAAATCTCGATCAGGGAAGAGTCTCACAAATGCTGCCTTGTACCCTTCAGCCACTTCTAAATCTCTATATGGAGGAAGCCTTCCTGGTTGTGAAAGAACCTGAGAGCTGTAGTATTTTGGAGTCAATGCAAAGGCAAGAAGGTGTAATGGAGTTGTCATTTTGTTCCATCTTTCTTCAACAATTGTATGCACTTGTTTGAAGAAAGTCTCTTCAGGGTCTTGCTCTCTTGCATTTATGGTGCACTTGATCTTCTCAAGCATTGAGTCTATACCATCATATATTTGTCCAATGCATGGCTTGTCCATGTCAGTATAGCGAATCATACTCAAAATGGGCTCGGTGAAGCTAAGGAGATACTCCACACGATCCCACCATGAGTCATCTAATATCATGCTCCTAATTCTTGTTGCTCTTTCAGTGCTGCTTTGCCTCCATATAGACCAATTGGTGCTAATCACCATGCTAGAAAGTGCTTGCCTAACTTTCACAAGTCGTCTCAAGACGATTGTATTAGAGGCAAAGCGGGTTTCTGCAACCTATTGCAAATTAAAAAAAATAATTAAAATTTAAAAATAAACTTTAAAGAAGAATTTAAATTAGATTGCACAATCAAATTATGAAAATCAGAAAATGACAAATGTAAATATTACTTCTCTTACCTTCAATAGCTCCAATTTTGAAAATGTTCTAAAGATCCCTTGAGACAAGTGGTGGTTGGTGACGAACATCTGAATGTCCTCAGCCTCAGTATACAATTGTTTGATCCATTCAATTTTATTCCCAATCTTTTGCAGCATAAGATTGAGTGAATGGACCGCACAAGGTGTCCAAAAGATATGTGAATATCTTTCCTCAACCAACAACCCTGCAGCTCTACAATTCTTTGCGTTGTCCGTTACAACTTGAACAACGTTGCGGGCTCCCACTTGCTCAATGGCTGCAATAAGAATATTAGCAATAAATTGCCCATCTTTTACTTGCCCCTCACAATCCACGGCTTTCAAAAACATTGCCCCTTTAGGGGACACCGCTATGACATTGATCAAAGGCTGATTTTTTGAGTCCTTCCAACCATCTGAAACAATGGACACACCTGTCTCAACCCATAAATCTCTTATAGGCTTCAATGCATCTTCAACCAACTCAACCTCCTTTTCCAATAAAGTGCTACGCACCTTCTCATAACCCGGGCCCTTGTACCCTTTTGAAGCTTCATTAACCGCTCTCAACATCTCTTTCCAATATGGAGAACGAACAACATTAAAAGATAATCCATTGGCATATATGCATCTTGCTACACATTGGTCGGCAAGGGCTCTACTCTCATTTTGAAATGCAACTTCCAAAGGTCCCTTTGCTCTCTTGTTTGCAAAAGGTGGTGCACTTTGAGCTTGAAGATTTGGAATGGCCATAAATGGGTGGTCTTCTACCACAATATTGGGATTGGGATTAGATGGGGGCTGCATTCCCTTTGATTTTTTTTTTAACAAAGGGTGATTTCCTTTTTGGGCTTCCCGTTGATCTGCTGCTTCTTGCTCCATAATGTATTTTGCAATTGTCTCAGGTTGAATAGGGGCATCTTTCTTTCCAGGGCAAGGTGAGATGCCTTTTCCAGTTATGCCACACAAATGTGCTTTCACCCTATGGTATGAACTAGAATATGTAACTTCACACCCACTGCATTTCCAAACATAACCACCACCACCTGGAATCTGTCTTATCATTTCAACATACTGCCATAGAGGAGAATTTGCACTTGTTTTGAACTTTGGGTTTGGTTTAGCTACGGAGCCAGAGGTAGAACCCATTGACATTGTGATTCCTATGGCAATTTGTTTTGCAAACAACACATTCAAAATTTGAATGAAAACAAAATATAATAATTTTTTAAAAATTAAAACCTAGCTCTTTTGAATCTTGCACAATGTATACATTCATAGAAGAACAGAAAAAAAAAGAAGCAAAACAAAGTTTTTGTTTGTAAAACAAAAAAAAGAATGAAAAATGAGAAAAATGAGAAAAAAATGAGAAAAACTTACCTCTTTGCAAAAATAATCTTCAACAATCTTTGTGGCAGCCAATGAACACTTGCAAATCTGTAGGAATGGCAATGCAATCGTTTGTAGAAGCTTCAACAATCAATATTCAACTCCTTTTGTCAATCCAACAAGTTAAAATAAGAACTCAACCTCTTGGAATGAAAATGCTTGTTTGCAAAACAAATGAATGAAAATGAGGTAGTTTAGGTGTTTAATTTGTTTTAGAGGTCACTTTTAGGGTTCCCATGGGCGTGGGTCAAAGTCAAAGTGAAGGAAATATTAAAAAAATACAGAAAAAAGCGCTTTTTGGCCGCCCAGACTCGTGGGTTCTCCTTGGGTTCGCTTTGGGTTTGCCCAGGTTCTGCTCGGGTTCGCCCGGGTTCTTCACCGGCGAACCAAGCCTCAAATGCAAGGACCCTGGTCGAACCCACAGAGGGACTGGACCAGGACCCGAACCCAGTGCGAACCCGGACCAGGACCGAGCCCAGAACCAAGCGAACCGGCTACACAGTTTAAAAAGGGAGATATAAATGATTATTAAAGTAAACTTTATATTATTAAGTTGTGCACCAAAAAAGAAGGAAAAGTAAATGAAATTAATGTTTATTAAATGAGATGGAAGTCAAATGCAAATTGAATATTATAAAAGGGAATTTGAAGTTCATTTTATGGATTCTGGATTATTATTCTTGTTTGGAGAAATTTGGAGAAGAGCTTCAGCAAGGGTTTGCTGGTAGTTTGAAGATTTAGGCTTTCTTGAGGTTGAAACCCCTCAGAGAGAACAATGTTTACAGGTGTGAAAGATCACCCAAGGACATTCTAAGAGATAATCTTATTCAGAGGTTATTAAAAAGCTTCATCAATTTCTTGGAGATCATCCTTCAGGGTTTACAGAGCTTTCAAGATCAAAAGTTGTCAACCGGGTATACTTTTAATGTAATTTCAAGGCATTAATAAATTTGAAATGATATAATATTATATTTGTGCTTCAGCATTTCTTCATTCTGCAATTTTATGCATTTCTCGGCAAATATTTCGAAAAACTACAAAACCAAAAACAAACAAGAAAAAGCAGAAATCAGTTAGCAAATATCCTATCAGGGGCGGGATATTTCAAATCGGCCAGTGGCTAGTGTGCGTGAACCTGCATGGACAAACTAACTAGCACCCATTGTTATTCCCCATCGATTAAACTACTGTCTTTGTCTGAATGTGATGAGAAGGCTGGGATGCAAATAAGTCATAAGTTTTAGCCTCTTTGAATAACTTTTTTTAATTTAATGAGGACCGCTACCAACTGGGGAAAACCATGAACGTTAAATGGCACCGAACACATTAGCTGAAGCTCTTAAGTGAGTTTGAAGAAAGTTATGTTTCTTCTTTTCAATTGGGTGTGAGCAATGGCTTAACCACCAATTCCCATTTATTTCTTTAGCGGGAGGGTTTGCAAATAAACACTATTGAAAATAATGTCTAGCCTTGATAAGTGTATCCTTGTACAGAAGAGGCTATTCACAAAAGTGAGTGTCAGAACCAATTTAGCCCTCGGACTGAAATACTACAAACTTTTCAAAGCTTGAAAACAGATATTCTTGCGGAAACGAGCAATGAATGTAACTCCAGCTTGTAAAAGTTTGATCAAACTCGTCTGCGAATGCAACTACTAGCAAGTCTAATTCATTTCCAATTTAGCGTAAAAATACGAGAACCAATTCCTCATTGCATATAAAATGAAATAGATTCTGCTAAAAGGACCGATAAGTCTTACTTGTTCAAAGTCGTTCCCATGAAAATGTCTACACACCTGCATGAAGAATAAAATAAAATCCCACTTAGTTAAGATAAATATTAAAGTTCCCCAGTTATTTTATTCAGCACATATTTGAACTTTATTATTCTGCTGATCAATGGTCGGAATCTCATTCTCGCGGCATATAATTCATCAAAAGATTATTTTGCAGTATTACTAAAAAGAAAGCGGGGCGAATTACCGTAGAAAGTAACACAAGCAAATCCTTTTCTTTTTCCTTTGAAACGCCATTTGCGACAATATCCTGCCATTCATGAACATTTACATAACCGTCTAAATTGAAGAAGGGCAATGTTTTAAATTAATGAGGAAATCGCTACTGTTGGTGTATACAACACAGGCACATGAGTAACTCACAGAAGAGAAGGTAAAATTGTGCTGAAAAAAATTGCAAACCCAAGAAAGGCCTGGAGAACACATGAGGCCTCGCCTGAAAACCTTGAATTCTAGGAGAAATGAGCGATATAATTTCTCTCAAAAAGCTTGCCAAGCAATGGAGTTTTTGAACTCCAATTACTCAAATTTTTTTTTAAGCAATGGCATTTGCAACAAGTGCCACTTAGTGGCTAGTACTTGTATTTATAGTATTTTAATTATAGTATTACTATAATCATTTTAAAATGTCACATTAATGTTAATTTTTATTAGAATATTATGTAAATAATATATTAAATATTATAATGTAAATTGTAGGATAATGCATGTCTATATTCTATCCAATGGAATAAAAGGTAGTTAAATGCATTTATACTAGCAATCGCACCTTGGTGTGCAATGGATATGCTAAAGAGGTATGGAATGTCAATTAGTGAAACTTTAAGCCTATTTTTTGCATAAATTTATGTATCACATGAGTTCAATTTGGTTGGCCATTCAGAAAATGATATTGTTTGTGCAACAAAAGTCTCTAAAAATGAGTGAAAGAAAAGCTTTCAATCAAGAAGACAATGAAGGTCTATGAAGAGGGAGGAAGAGGGAGAGGGGAGAGATAGGGAGAGAGATGGATGGGTAGAGAGGGAGACATTTCTAGAGATGGAGGGGGAAAGAGGAATATAGAGGTACAGATGAATATAGAGCAAGAAAGGGAGAGTGAGACAAATAGATAGAGTTAGAGATGAATATAGAATGAGAGAGGAAGAGGGAGACAAATAGATAGAGATATAGAGAGAGAGGGATAAATAAAGATATAGAGAGATAGGCAGATAGAGGGGGATAGATAGAGAGGAAGAGGTAAAGAGATAAAGAGGGAGAGATAGAGAGATATATGATGAGATGGAGTGATATAAAGATAGAGATATAACGAGATATAGAGAGAGGGGGAGAGGGAGAGATAAAGAGAGAAAAATGGAGAGAAGTAGAGAAAGAAAAATAGAGAGAGAGAGAGAGATGTGAAGGGAGAGAGAGGTTGAGATATAAAGATAGATATGAGGATAGGGAGGGAGCAAGAGAGGGAGAGATGGGAAGAGATAGAAAGAGAGAGGGAGAGAAGGGGAGAGATAGAAAGAGGGAGGGAGGGGATAGGTAAGAGGGGAGAGAGAAGATGGGGAAGAGGGAGAGAAGAGGGAGAGTGAGAGGGAGAGGGAGAGGGAGAGATATAGATAAAGGGTGATATAGAGAGATAGAGAGGGATAGGAAAAGATATAAAGAGATGGGGAGATATACATAGAGAAGGATTTGGATAGAAAGAGATAGAGATATGAGTGAGAGGGATATCTAACAAGAAATAAAGATAAAGATATAGAGTAGAAGAGATGGAGGGAGAGATGGAGTGAATAAGATAGAGAGAGAAGGGGGAGAGAGGGAAAGGATATAGATGTATAGGGAGATAGATGTGGAGAGATATAGATAGAAATAGATAGAGAGAGGAGTGAGAGAGAGAGAAAGAGATAGAGGTAGACATAATGTGATATATATAAAGAGGGGGATAAGTAATAGACAGATGTAGAGATAGGTAAAAAAATAGAGAGATAGAGATAGAGGTAGGGAAGGCAAAAGAGGGAGTGTGTGTATATGAGTGAGAGAGAGATATGGAGAGATATAGAGAGGGAGATGCATATTTATAAATAGATAGAGAGAGGGAGAGAGGGGAGAGTAATAGAGAGGAGAGATAAGTAGAAAAAAATAGAAAGAGGGAGTGATAAGGAGAGAGGGAGAGATAGGGATAGAGATAGATATAACTTGGGAAATATAGAGGCGGTGTGAGCAAGATAAATAAACATATAGAGAGGGAGTGATGAAAGGATAGAGAAAGAGGGAGAGGGAGAAATAGATAGAAAAAGGGAGACGGTGAGAGGGGGAGATAGAGAGATAGAAAGATAAAGATATAGGAAGTGATATAGAGAGAGATAGAGAGGAATATATAGAGGGGGCAAGGGTGAGAGATACAAGAGGTGATAGAGAAAAGTAGTAGAGAGGAGGTAGAGGTAGAGAGATAGAGATAGGGTGGGAGGAAAAGGGAGTGTATGTATATAATATTTATATTTAATAATATGCATCATATTTCATATAACATGTAATAATAAATATAAATTGAATATATTTTAAAAATAAATATAGATAAAATTCAAACTTATAATATATTTGAAATTGAAAGTAATATGTGTGAAAGGTTAAATTATATGTAATATTAGGTGTATATAAATAATAAAATATATAATACAAATATTATGCTAAAATAGTTAAATATATAAAATGCAATTTCATTTTCATAATATTAAATTAGAATATTTTTATAAAATATATTTTATGATCTAAAAGAAAAAATAAATAAATAATAAAAATATTTTGAAATAAAATAAAATTTAATTAAAAATGAAATATAGATGAAATATTAAACATAAGGATTGGGAATGGCCAAGCGGCGACTTTTTGAGGCACCGGGGTTCTGATGGAGGCCTCAACCTCGATGGCCTTTCAACAGGAGAAAGGGAAGAAACATTCAAAATTCCAGAAGGAACGATTCTTTCCAGGCATGGCAGGCTCCGACTAACCATGGTTTTAGAACTAGGGGCATTGGAAATGAAGGTCAAAAGGCTAGTCAAACAATGCAGAATGATGGGAAATTCAAGTTGATGTTCTCAAATGGAAAGGTGGATTCAGACAGCTAGAAGGAAAATTTTGGCGCCCAAAAAACTAGAGCGAGAAAGTGGAGCCAAGTAAGGTAATGCCCAACTTTTCCTACACCACTATGGTCTCTTTGTTATTAGAAAATAGAAAATAGAGTGATTTTGTTGGCTTTCTTAAGGCTCGTGCTTTCTTTATGAGATGGGGTGGGAAATGGCCGGCTTTCACTAAGATTAGGGCCTGGTGTGATAAAAATTGGGGCAAAGATTGTGGTCTTAAAACCCTGGAAAATGGTTTTTATTTGGTGATTTGTCAAACGGCCCAGCACAAGGAATGGATCATTAATAGTGGCTCATTCATGATGGAACGGAGGGGTTTTCTTATTTTAGACTGGGATCCAAATTTTGACCCTAATACAACAAATGTAGAGGAAGTGCCAATGTGGATTAAGTTAAAGAATCTCCCTCAAGAATATTGGGATATGGAAAGTCTCAAAAGCATTGGAAACAAATTAGGTGTTTTTGTGAAGTTAGAGGAAGCTATGGCAAAATAAGACTATGGCATGTTCCCTAGGATTTGCATTTTATGGCAGACAATCCACCCTCTGCCTGAAATGATAGAGATAAAAACAGGGGAAGGTGTCTGGCGTCAAAAGGTGGAGGTTGAGGAGGCAATGATATCTTGCTCAAAATTTTTAGGGAAAGAACACTTAGAAGGTCACTGCCCAAATGTGAAGAAAGGAAAAGGGTTAGCCCAGAACACCCTTGCTAAGGAGCTGATGATCTTAGCCGAATCCAATGCATGGGAAGATCATTGGAACACACAAGAATGGGCTTCCCACCGAAGGCAACTAAATAGCTTGTCTTGTTTGCAAACAGGGACCAATTGCTTATGGGATGGGAGTCAGAAAGAGGAAATAGATTTTCTCTTTGAAAATGGCTTTGAGGCAATGTCTCAAGTGTGGAATCATCATGAACCAAACCAAATGGTGGAATCTTTCTCTATCAAAAGTTCAGAGAAAGCAAAGATGGTGTTGGTCTCAAAAGGACTACCAGCTAATATGAACGTTCAAAGAGATGGAAATGATGTGAATGATCCCAGAATGATTCTCCTCGAATGGGTGAAGCTTTGGCTTTGGGTCAAAATATCTACACAAGGGCTGATGGATCTGACCTTGATCCAGTTTTGCAAGGAAACTCCCACTCCCCAAGTAAAAAGGAGAGTGTTAATAGACACCTGCATGGTCGAGATGAAAAACCAAGGGATGATTTGGATCATATCTCTCCATGCAATAATAGGCAGGGTATTGAGGATGAGGCCAAGTTGCTAGAAGATGACATGTTATTGGAGAATGAGGACATTGTGTTTAAGGATATTCCCATCTCCCCTATTAGGAATCTTGAGAGTTCCTTCGAAGGAGTCAGAGACAGTGGAGGCACCCTGGAAGATTGAGATTCAGAGGTGGCATCGGATGAGGAGCATGGTGGTGAAGACTTGCTTGGTCTACAAGATAACATAGGGATTGTTGAAAAGAGAACTATAGAGCAATCTTTCGCTTTAATTAATAAGGCTAAGATTGGAGAGAAGAAAAAATGTGATCCTAAAACTAATAGGATGTATCTTGAAATGGCCAGCAATGCGGCTGGACAGAGTAAATTGAGATCGAGAAAAGGCTATGCCTTTTCCTGGCAGCCATGAAAATCCTATCGTGGAATGTCAAGGGTTGCAATGCCCCTGACAAAATTCATTTGATCAAAAGATGTTTTGATCAAACGGGGTCGGCTTTGGCTCTGCTTCAGGAAACTAAAATTAAGGAGCTTGATTTTGATTCCTTTTATAAGTGCTTTAGTAGATGGAAGTGTTTTCTCACTGGGGTTGTTGGTGCTTCAAGGGGCCTTGGTGTCCTTTGGAATGATTCTCTAGTGGATGTTCAAGTTATCCGTCAGGATAGATTTTGGCAATGGCTGAGTGTTGATTCAAAACAACTTAGGGTAAGCTTTTTTATAATCAACATTTATGGTCCTAATAGCTCAACCTAGAAAAAGGTGCTTTGGCAAGAACTTTCAGAATTTTTAGGTCTTAAGGATGGAAGGATGTTTCTCCTAGGTGGTGATTTTAATTCTATTTTGAAGCCTTCAGACAAATTGGGGGTGTGTGTTGTTTTGGTCAAAGCCAACAAGACTTCAATGATTTTGTTGTGAATAATGGCCTCTTTGAATTGCCTTTCAAAAATGGTGATTTCACTTGGACGAACTAGAGAGGGGGTTTTCTTAATATAGCTGAGAAGCTGGATCATTTTTTACTAACAGGAGATTGGGCTACTCAACAATGGACATGTGAGGCTGAGATCATACCCATTACTATATCAGACCATTATCCTATAGGTTTGAGAATTCAAGAAGAAGCCACACCGGATCACTACCCCTTCAAGTTTGAAGCAATGTGGTTTCAGGATAAAGGGTTTAAGGATCTGGTAGCTGATTGGTGGAAAAGCACCCCAAAACATTATGGTAATAAAGCCTTTATCTTCTTCAAAAATCTCCAATAGCTTAAGGAGTAGCTCAAGAAATGGAATAGGGAATCCTTCAAGAATATTTTTGCTGAGAAGCTCAGGTTGGAGGAGGAGTTGAAGGTTTTGCACACTAAAGTTATTGAGAAGGGAATGAAGGAAGAGGATTTTTCTTTGGAGAAGAGTTTGAACAAAGAATATTCAAAAAATTTAGCTCGGGAGGAAATTTATTGGAGGTAGAAATCTCGTGAAAGTTGGCTAAAAGATGGGGACAGGAACACTAAATTTTTTCATAACTCTGTGAAGGTGTGTAGATCAAATAATAAGATTTTCTCAATCAAGGACATTAATGGAAATGTTTTGACTGATGCTGATCAGATTAATAAGGAAGCCATAAGGTTTTATTCAGATATTTTTATGGATAACTCTGATGCATTGTTGTTTGACTTAAGCATTCTAGATGTAATCCCTAGTTGTGTGTCTGAGGCTCACAATGCCATGATTATGGAGGAAGTTTCTTTAAAAGAAGTTAAAAAGGCCTTATTTAGTATGGGTAGAGACAAAGCCCCTAGTTTGGATGGCTTTCCGGCTTTATTCTTTCAAAACTTATGGGATATTTTTGCTCAAGATTTATGGGAGGTGGTAGAAGAATCTAGGAAAGAAGGTTTTATTCTTAAAGATTTAAACAACACCTTCATTGCTTTAATTCTGAAAAGGTCGGTGGTAATTTCTTTTGAGGATTTTAGACCAATTTATTTGTGCAATATGGTCTATAAAATAATTTCTAAAGTTATAGTTAATAGGCTGAAAAGGGTTTTGGATTCGATGATCTCATTAGAGCATAATGGTTTTTCCCTGAATAGATCTATTTTTGAAGGTGTTATTGTTGCTCACAAGGCCATCCATTCTATTCGAATGGAAAAAACAAAGAGAATGATGGTAAAGCTAGACATCAAAAGGGCCTATGATGAGGTTAATAGGGGCTTTCTGTTGAAAGTTTTAGAGAAATTTGGCTTTTGCAATGAATGGGTGGCTTGGGTTCAGAGTTGTATCTGCACTCCTCATTTTTCTATCTTGGTGAATGGTAGTCCACAAGGCTTTTTTGAATCTAGTAAAGGGATTAGGCAAGGTGATCCTATATCACTGTTTCTCTTCATTATCTTGGCTGAGACCTTAGGAAGATTGGTGTCTAAGAAATGTAGGAATGGCCTTTGGAAAGGCATCAAAATTGCAGAAGGATTTGACCCTATATCACATCTTCAATTTGTTGATGATACCTTTTTGATGGGGGAAGCATCCTTTCGTGAAGCCCGAGTAATGGAAGAGACCTTAGATGAGTATGAGAGAGCTTCCGGGCAATGTATCAACTGGAGGAAGTCAAAAAATTTATTTTTCAATACTCCCATCCAAAAACAATTGGAAATTTGCAAAATTATGGGGATGAGATCAGGATCCCTCCCAAACAAATATTTGGGTATTCCTCTTTTTGGGGGTGCTAATAAAGTTGGTGTTTGGAAAGATCTAGTAGATAGTTGTCTAAGCCGAATGGATGGTTGGAAGAGCAAATGGCTTGCTGTTGCAGGTAGAATCCTAATGTTAAAATCTGTAATCTCAGCGATCCCGGTATTTTCTATGATGTGTTTAAAGATCCCTAAGAAGGTGATTAGAGCTATTGGGCAATGTATAAGAATTTTTTTTTGGAATGGTGCAAGTGAACAAGGCAAAATCGCTTTGCTAGCATGGGATAAAATTTGTCGTTCCAAAGAAAAAGGTGGGGCTAGTTTGAGGGATTGGCAACTCATGAATGAAGCTCTGGGTGCAAAGTTGGTTTGGAGTATATATTCAAACCCTGATTTATCATGGGTTAAAGTTTTGAAGGCTAAATATCTTGATTCAACAAAGGATCAATGGATCTTTACTATCTGCAACCCACCTAAAGGTTCAACCATTTAGAACTTTATTGTTTCATGTAAGTCGGTTATTCTCAATCATATCTCTTGGCAAATTGGAAATGGTCTTAAAGAAAATTTTTGGGATGACTCGTGGGATGGCTTGCAAATTTTGCATGATGAGGATGGCTTGTAGGAGCTTAGGCTTATATTTCAACAAAGATGGGGTGACAAGGTTCGAGATTATCTTAAACCAAAGCAAGGCCCCTTTGGACAGGAATGGGGTTGGAAGGAGTTAGAAAATGAGGGCTTATTAGATGAGAAAATGACAAGGATGAAATAAATTTTTCAAAACAGGCAAGTGTTGCTCACAGAAAGTGAGGATAAAGTCTGGTGTGGGTCTGTTAATGGGAATTACTCAATCAAAATTGGATATCAATTATTGGATTATTTAGAAGGTGAGATGGTTTGGGCCAAGAAGCTCTGTTGGAATAAAGATTGTTTACCAAAAGTGGGCACCTTTGCTTGGCTAGCTATGAAGGGCATCATTTTTTCAGGAGGGAGGAGGAAGAGGCTTGGTTTTGTAGGTCCAACAAAATGTGTGATGTGTGATGCTATGGAGGAATCAATAGATCATCCACTTCTTCAATGTGATGTTGCAGCATGATGTTGGGAGAACTTAAGGCTGAAGTTGGGGTGACAAGGTCCATTTCAAAAGACATTAAAAGAGGTATTTGAGGGATGGCCCACTTTTCAGAGAAAATCACTACTTTCAAGTATATGGATAGTGAGTCCCTCTATTGTAATTTGGGGAATCTGGAAAGAGAGGAATAGAAGGAATTTTTTGGATAAGAGAGAACCTCTGAAAAATTCTTTGGAGTAGAATAGATCATATGATAGAAGAATTAGTGGGATCAACTACCTCACAACTTCAGTTTTTGTGAATTCCTTATTCTTTGGATGATAGTAGAATTCAAAAAGCTTAGTCGGGGATTAAGATCAGGCCAACTAAGGAGTTGGAGGATTTTTCTGTTAAGAGGGTAGGACCCGTTGAAGTGTGCTGGGAAAAACCTTTAGAAGGATGGCATAAGGTAAATTTTGATGGGGCTGCAAAAGGCAACCCTGGCCCATCTGGAGCAGGCGCAATTGTTAGAGATAGTCTTGGGAATACAATTGCCTTAGGAGCGAAAAAGCTTGAAGATGGGACAAATAATGTGGTTGAGGCGAAGGTAGCCTTAATGGTTGTTGGCTTAGCTCAAGAAATGGGAGTCCTAAAAATTCATTTAGAAGGGGATTCGATGATCATCACTCGAGCTATTGTAAATGGGGAGGCAAAGGCGTGGCATTTGCAAGTTTTCATTAGGGAAATTCTTAAGGAGCTAGAATTTTTTGAAGATTTCAAGGTGAGTCATATTTGACGATATGGAAATAGTGAGGCTGATAGCTTATCCAAGTGGGCAGTTACTTTCATTAACATTGGGGAATCCAGGTTGGAAGATTTCAGGCACGTGCTTTTTGAGGGAGGTGGTTAGAAAGGTGGTAGTTTTCCTTGGTTTTTTGGTGGTGTTTTTATTTAAGGATTTGATTTTTCAGGTGTAGCTGGTATTAATGGATGTCAGATGGTTGTTGAAAGAAGGAGGGCTAACGGCTAAATTTTCTTTGAGTTTTTAACCAAAATTTGAAGGAGATCTTTTGGCGAAGGTAGGCAGGTTGTTGTCAGAGCAGGGGTACTTTTTAAAGGACATGGGGGATGATGACCATCCTAATGAGCTCATGGGAAAAATCTCACATTTCTCCTAATTAATGAGCTTGGTTTGTTTCAACAACGGAGATAGTAAATGCTTTAATGATTTTGGGATGGGTAGAAGTAGGATGACATCATTAGCATGGATGGGTAGTTTTTTAAAGGCCGCAAAACGGGATGTAGTGTGTTCAAAATCAAGAAAAGAATTTTGATAGAGAGTGAGGAAATTCTATCAGCTCAAAGATGGAGGCCATGTATGGGTTCACAACGCAAAAGCAACAAAAATGATTTTTTGGCCCAGTGACTACATTTAGACTGAAATTTATGTTGAAATGTCTGCACGACGATATCATAGAGGCAGTGTTGGAGATGCTGGGAGATCACTTTATGGAAGCTAAACATAGGGGAAGGTTGAATGTTGATATAGCGTCTGTGATTTTTGCATGGGGTCTAGAGTTGAATGAAGAAGTTGAAGTGATTAAGTGGGCTTTGCACTCACTTTTTGAAGAGGATTTGCTGTTAGGAATGGAATCCTTTCTTGAATGGGCAGTGTCGGGAGTTGGGTTTGATGTCTCATAAGGGATTGAAGATATGGATGAAGCAATCGAAGAGGGTTTGATCCCGTTTGTGAGGTGGCGAAGGAGAATTGATAGAGATTCCTACAAGTTGGAGATATTGGTGGCATGGGAAAATTTAAAGCTGGTGCGTTGGTGGCAGGAGATCACAACAAATCAAGGGGAACAAAATATCCCACAACAAATTCCTAGAAGGAAGCGTTTGACAAGAAGTGGAGGATTTCAGAGAGCAAGGGAAAGCAGGAGTGGAGTTTAGGGGCAAAGATGGCTGGTTGGTTTTTTGGGTTGGACTCTACAATTTTTTGCAACTTTGTTTTAATCGTGCATTTTTTTGGGAAAGATGGCAATGGAAAGCTCGGGGATGAAGACTTGAATGGTGCATTGTGGACGAGGAATGAAGCAGGGAAGAAATGATGTCTAAGAAGTTTGTGGTAGGGGAGATACAAATCTGTGTAAATCTTTATGTTTTATATAAACGTAGCCTATGTAGAGTCCTTTTTGTAAATAGTTAGTCGAATGTGGGTTGCTTTTATGAAAAATTGTAAAGGGGTGTCTTGGTTATGATCCGGAGGGTCTAGAAGCCAATGGCGATGGTCTTTTTATATATTATAGTTTGGTGGATGGCTGGGGTTTTTTTTTTGTTAGGCTTGGTGAATAGGCGTTGGGGTGTGGTGGGTGTCAATCTAAAGTTATACTGTTGTAATGACTTTTTAAAATAAACTTATTACTGATAAAAGAAAAATATTAAACTTATGATATATTTCATATTTTAATTAATAATATATGTAAAAAGTTATATGATATTTATATTTAATAACTTATAGTGTATATAAATATTAACTATATAATATCTAAATATTATAATATTATATTAAAAATATGTAAATATATATAATGTAATTTTATATTAAAAATAATATTTCATAATCTAAAATAAAAAATACCATAAAATTTTATTTATTTTTAAAAACAATAGAAAATATAAATTATAACTTATATTATATAAAATATTATATATAATAATATAATTTATACGGAAAATTAGAAATAATATCTAATTCTTTGTTGTCTTTCTTTATTGTTTTTGACCTTTATAATGTAAAACATATTTCTATAGGAATGTAGAAAGAATATCTAATTTTTTGCTTTCTTTCTTTGTATAAAGTTTTTTTATTTTTTAATATTCTTTTTATCTATTTTAAATTGAGTAACCATCATTTTACCACATTCTTTCATCATTAAAGTCACGAGTAATGTTCATAGAGGAAAACCTTTGATGTAAAGATAATATTAATAATTATTATTTTTATCTTTATTATATTATATAAAAATCAATTATCTTATATAAAAATAATTATATATTAAAATATATTATAAATATCAAACAATAAAAACAAGAGCTGCAGGCAGCGAAGTTCCTGCCAAGAATTTATAGAATTGTTATGTTTTAATTAGTTGTGTTTAATAAATTCAAAATTGTTTAGGAAGACTATAATAGGCATGAGAGGGAAATTATAATGGTAAATGCAAGTTTTACTCCATAGTATATGAGAAAGTGCACAAGAAGCCTATTCCTAGAATGAATCCATTATTAATAAAAGAATTTAGAGTGAGAAAGCTAGTAGCATGTTGGATCTATCCTAAAAAAAACCTCATCATGGTTGAAATTACTCTCATAAACCCTCACATTTTTTACAATTATGTGCTTCCTAAAATTGTGAAGAATGATTTTTTTTCATTTATCTAATTCAATTGCTTCTATTATGAATTGAAGAAAGATAGGGAGTATCCCTATAATATTATTTAAAATTAGGGGGAAAACTTATAAGTCCATGTCAATTTTTATAATTGCAAACAAAAATGAATTTTTTACCTTTGATTGAAATCACCCCATTGGTTTTCATCCAAAGGGTAGAATTAGGCAATTTGTCTTACAAAAAGGTCAACCTCTTGTACAAAATGATAAGAAAACCTTCTAATTATAACTATAATTTATATGGGTTGTGTGATGATAATTTTATGCATAATATCAAGGATAATGGTTTCTTGATTATGGATAATGATTCCAACAACACTAAAGGTTGGCATAACCTTATCAAATATTTGCAAAGAAAATTCAAAAATTAAAATTGAAGTAACAAAACACTCACATGATTTATAAATTGAAACAAATTAAAAACTCTTGTAAAATATTTGCATAGATTCAATAATAACCCAATTTGAACCATGCTTACCCCACATAGTCTTCAAGGGGCCTATAATCATATGAAAGATTCACGTTAAGGTTATTATTAGGATTAAGGTTAGGGTTATAATCGGTAATGGAAGTAATAGTAGCGCCAAAATCGCTTATATCAGGTGAAAATTGTGTGCCAATTAGATTCAAGAGAATTGATTTTTGAAATATATTTTGTTATATAATTCGCATCTATACATTGATTACATATTGAAAAAATACTAAGTTCTCATTGGTTAAAATGAGAGTTATTAATAACCAGTTAAATTCTAGTGGTGCCTATAGTTCCCTGGCAGGAACTAATAAAATCAAATGATACTATAATATATATAAAAAAATATATAATTATATAAATATAAAATTTGTATAATATGTATAATATAATAGAAAATATATATAATTATGTAATATATTTAAATTATTTTATAGTAAATAAAATATAAATAAAATAAAATTATTATATAATATAATTATAAGAAAAAAAAAAATTTATATTATGAAAAGCAAAATTATAGAATTCTCAAATTTTTAATCCTGTGAATTTTCTACTGTCAAACTCTTAGAAACCCTACCTTGGCAAATTCAGTTTAGTTATTGAACAAAATTTAAAAAGAAAACAACTACTAGAAATTTAAACGCACAATAGAGCAAGACCTTTTTTTAGTTCCTAGGGAAGGAACTATAGGCACATGTGCTTTAACTAGTGATTAATAAGTCTGATAAAAATATTCTAACTCCTGCTCATTGTATGTCGAAAAATACATTCACAATCAGTGAAATAAAAAATATATCTATGCAGGCAAAAAGAATTACCATTTGTAAATAAATATTTATCATGCCATAAAAATATTCTAACTCCTGCTCATTGTATGTCGAAAAATGAGAAAGGTTAAAAAAATAGTGAAAAACACTAAACACACGAGATTAATAATAAATATGATACCCTTCCGTCTAAAAATATGGTATATATATCTCATTATATTTTACATCAATCAAATATAATTTTGGTTTATTTTATAAAGTTGAATAAATGGAACATCAGTTTGAATGGAACGCCTTCAATCTAATAACTAGATAAATAAAGCAACTATAAATAACTTTTCATAACACTCATTTATTGTATTATAATTGAAAAATAAAATCTTTTAAACAAAAATTCAAATAAATAATTGTTTTTGAAATGTTAATTAATAATTTATTTATAGAGTATATCATTTATTATATTTTTATTTATTCAATTACAAATTTTTTTAACATATTAATTTGAAACTAAATAAACAAAGAAGAATGTAAATAATCAAAAATAAGTATACCTATTTTTAGAATGATATGTGGTTTTTTTATTCTAGAAGTTTATTTAAAGATAAATGTGTCTGTATATATTTTAATATTTTGACAACTTTATATCTAAAAATAAATATTAAATAAATATCTATAATTTAATTTTTTAAATAATTATATTTTATTTTTTTACACACAAATAATACATGAATTTCTTTTTATATTATTATAAATTACTTTTCTATTATTTAATTAAATTTTTAATATTCTAAATAATAAATAAACTTTTATATATCATTATTCTTGAATAACTTTTATTTAACCATATCATTCTACCTCCACTTTTGATTACATACACTCAAACAAATTGCGTCCTATCTAAAGCTCCCATTTCACCACAAGTAGGCCGCGAGGATGTTGATTAAGGTGAAGGATTTCAGCTTTCAACGAGGCAATTGCATTTGCTTGAAAGTTTCTAACACCTTCTCAACAAGTCCAATATTCAATGCCCACAACTATCTCGTAGTTCCTCTCAGCTTAGAAAGTCAAGAAGAGGTATTGCAGAAGAGGAACTATTATATCTTAATTGTTACTCTAGATATAAATTATTTTGCACAGTGGATCCTAATATGATTTTTTTTCACATTTTTTTGTGTGTGTAATTGTTGTGTCCTTTTGATAAGTTATTCATTTCATTGCTTACATTTTTGTACAACAACTCTAATTATTGAATTAGGATGAATTGATATACACCAAAGCCCTATATGATTGAAGGAACTCAGAATGTTCCTACCATAATTGGTGCACTTCCTTTTTTCCACAATTAGATTAAGTTATATTCACAATAATTTTCAAATCTTGATACAATTCACCCTTTGTTGTGTACTTGAATACAAGTTTTATTATGGAAAGTTATCCTTTTGATTAGGCATGTACTACTTGTGGATATGTTGCAGGCTTCTTAAGTAATTCTCTGATCTTCCTATCATTTGCAATAGTTCTAGAGGTCGAAACTACTCAGGAGAGAACAAAATGGCTTCAATATATGAGTATTCCAACCTGCTAGTAATTGCTTTAAAGTTTGGTGTTTTTTCGGCCTTGTTGTCCATAAGTGATCTACTTACCACATACTAATTTTGATGTGCTTGGTTCCCAGCTGATTTGATCATGTGGAGGGAAACTTCAAAATCTACTTTTATATTTGGATATGGCTCTTTCTGTGTTATTTCTTCATTTTTCACTAATGATATGCTCGTCAGGTATTAGATTTTGTTGATACTTCTTTGAAATGGAATATGCAGATGACTATTTCCTGACATCTGACTTTCTTTCTTTTTTTATTTTGGCAGTTTTGTAACCATTGTATCATACTTGGCACTCTTTTATTTGGCATTAATATTCTTCTATAAATCATTTATTCACGGGTAACATTCTTCCATTTCAATTACTCCACTGTGTAAATGCAATCCTTACCTATATGATAATGAATTTGAAATTGAGATTTGTTTTATGTACAAAGAGTCGGTTGATCAAGACATTAGTTCAACAAACTATGAAATAAGTGAAGCAGATGCTAATCGTGTCATTCGAGTGATTCTTCCTCCTGTCAATGCATTGCTTACAAAAATTAGAGAGTTTTTTTTCAGGGGATCCATCTACCACTTTAAAGGTTCTTTTTATTTCTCACTTGGAGTTATAGGCATTAAATACATTAATATCATTTTGGCATCTGTTCTTTGGCTTCTAGTTGAATGTGGTCACATGATGACAATGTGGACATTAATTAGACTTGGTATTTTCTATAACAGATTTACCCAATGCTTGGATCTAGAAAATGTGCTTTTATGCTTTAAATTGAAATTGCTTCCTTGTGATTGACATTGGCAATATCTTGTCATGCAGGGTTCTTTTTTTATCTTCATCATCCCTAAACACTACTCTGGATACTCTGCCCAAGTGTATGGATATGGTATTTTCATGTTATGTATTTAATGTTTTATTCTTATGCCTTAAACCAGGTTTCGTCTTCTGATTTAGTCTCAATCTATGGATATTAGGGGATTACTTGTTGCTTCATTGTTGGGAGGCATGAAATGCCTATACCCATAAGAAAGTAGTGTAGGTTGTTGTGGCTACTCTTGCGTGGAACTTATCCTCAGTTGCATCCTATGTATTGGGGGGTAGGTTTTGACAACTACTAGCTTTTGTTCAGGTTGCATGGATTTATTTATAGTAGATAAGATGACTCAAATTTTTTACTTGTACAACTTTCATTTTGACTGTTGCTTTGCGACTATATCAACAATCTTTGAATGCAGAACTAGATAGTCAAAATGAATTTCCTCCACCAGAAGATGTCCAAGATGGGGAAACAAATGCAAGAGATATTACTAGATTAGAGGTGGGATTTTAAACAATTATAGAACAATTTTGTTGTATTTTATATGCTTTCAACCATCCTTGTTTCAATCATATTTTTTACAACCTTGAGCTCAAAACATTGTTTAATACTGATGTACAGTTGATGACAATGTCACGGAAAGGAGCTAGTTGTTTCATTTATAATTTTTATTTTTATTATACATATATTACATGTTGATGTAATCCCAAACTACAGTTATAAATGTCAACTATTTATCATTAGAAGAAAGCTTTCTTTTTATGTACCTATTATTTATTTGTTTTATCTTGACATTGTTGCCAAAACTTACCATACACAACAAATTAAAACATAACTATTGTAGAAATTTTTGGCAGGAACTTTGTTGCTCTACAACTCTTGTTTAATCTTGTGAAATATCTTCATTTATTTCTTCTTTCTTTTGGCGGTGCATGATATTTTGAGGACTGTAACTTAACTATTATTCTATTCTACTTAATTTAGTTATCGGATTACCTATATTTTAGGCATTGAAATGTTTTTTTGTTGGTAGTTTTTCACAGTTTATGGCCTTATATTTTGGCATCGAGAATCTAACTGAATGTTATGTGTTAGTGCAGGCTTACAACCCACTAGATATTTGGCTAGAAGTTTGAATGATAGTTTTAGCTGGATAGTTCTAGTCATAATTTATAGTGGAGAATATCATTAAGAGTATATTAAAAATAGGCAAAATAATATGCAATTTTCACTTTTCCTGAAAATTTGTGAATAACACACAAAACTTTTTAGCCAATCATAATCACAAAAACTAATTTTTATAATTTATAAAATTAAATATTTTACAAGTTCACTTTACAAAATTGAAAATTAATTTTTTTTAGAAAAATTATTGTTTTTTATTAGTTGAAAGTCGTATAAGCTTTTAGTCAATTGTCTTGTTAACCTTGGGGAAAATTAACCTCTTGCATAACAAATTTAGATTAAATAAATAAATGTAATTAAATATAATAATTAATTTAGATAAATGAGTTAAAATGAAAATTAATAAATTTAAATGTAAAGAAATATTTTGGATATACCTAGAAAAAGATGTTCAAGATATTAGGAGCTAATTTGTCATAATATTGGAATTTTATGGTATGTTCAAATTAATATTACAAAAATTGACTTTGTTTCGTTCTAATTTAGAACTAGACTTGCAAAACTAATCTTTCTACCTCTAGAAGTGAACTAGTGCACAAAACTAAACTTGTATCCACATACATGAATAGGTAAAGGTCTAACTATTAGAATTTTTCATCATGATCATCTAATATCATTTTTTTTTGTAAGGACTAATGGTGTTTACAAAGACCTTTGGGGTATTTTTTGAATCATGAGGATCTTATTCTCCTTAATTAGACTCTTAGATGGACCAATTTAACAACTTTGGAACACAAAGCAAGGGTAGTAAGCAAGCATGTGATGGGCCTAGGATGGTGTCATAAGCAAACAATGCAAAATTAATTCTTCTTGAAGCACATTTGGCCTAGGTGTCCTATCAAATTCCAACATTATTAGATAATTTCAAAATAAATGAGGAAATGTCCTTAAATATGATAACATCACACACACACACACACACATATTCTCTTGGAAAAATATGCTCCAAGGTCGATTTCAATTGATCAACCAGAAACATGTACTGGGTCAATTCACAATGATTAATAGGAAGAAAGTCAATAAGACTTATTTTAAATTTGAATTGTAAGAGCTCATGGTTCATATCTACAACTCTCAAGAAATGACCTAGGTCAACTTTGCACTTGCAAAACTAATCCAAGGTAAAAGATGGGGGAACTATGGATTGAGGTCAATCTCTAGTGATGAGTGATAATGGGATCAAGATAAGAAGATCTAATAAATCAAATTCACACAAGAATATGTCATTTATACACATTTTATTGTATAAAGGAGACTCTAATAAAAACAAGCTTAATACATAAGGCAAAAGGGCATGGATATGCAATTTTCACCATTATATTTTGTCCCCATTGTGATGTTCATGCAAACTACTAAATGTGTTCATATCAAAGTAAAACAAGCAATAAATATGCAAATAAAGCATTTTAAACACCCAAAAAGATATGAATCTACTTAAAGTATATAGATCATTCTTGGATTCTTCTTGCAAGGAGCACTTCATCAAAAACCCATAAAATAGAAAAAGCACATATTGAGTACCATATGTCACACATTTAAAGTAGACACTAATTAAAACTTGCTTGAAAAAGAACTATCCTAAAAAATAACAAGATTAATTTGGAGGATAAGAGAGTTCATCTAATACAAAAAGTTTTAAGCATTGACCAAGAAAGAATGTAAGAGGACTCCAACCAAACAAATGAAATTGTTAAACCTCCCCTAGAAATGGGAATTACTAAAAGCCTATCACTATAAAACATAACCAAAATAAAATTCTAGTGATATTTAAATGCTAGAAAATGATCATATAACTAATAGTCAAATCTAAGAGAAGCATGATAAGGATGATAAAAATGTAATCATTGAAAGGAATTTGAAAGTGAAAACACTTACACTAATCAATGAGAAAAATGTATGTCAAATATGATCTTGTAGTCTCAAAAGAAAATATATACACAAAAACCAATACCATAATGACACAATATTTATCCTAAGAAAAACCTTTCAAGAAAAAACATAGCCTCCAAATATTGACCTAAAGTATTCATAGTACCAATCCATTTACAATACATCAATAAGCTCAAGCCTTCACAAGGGAAAAATGAGAAAAAGTATTGAGATATTTTAGGGGTATAACCCACTATAAAAATTACATCATATCACATCTCTATGTTAGGCACTAAATTATAAAAGATATAAAATAGGAAACCAAAAATCATAAACCATGAGATTTTACCACCCTAAAATGGTGCCCAAATCCTCATGAGAAATTCTAATTCTAAACTCCCATGATCAATCAACATGTTAATATTATAAGATCCACTTGCAGTGTCATAATTCCTCATAACCAACTCACCAACTTGGGTGCTCCATTTTGGCTCCATTTTCCCATACAAAGATGCCTTATGACACATCATAATGTTGGTCAAGATTCCAATGTAACAATGAGTAGCCCAAAATAAGCTTTTAATGATTGATAATTTAGTCTGGAGGGGTTTTGTTATCACTATCAAATATTTTTTTTATGTAAATTGACATAATAATCAAATACTCACTTATTGATAGAGTTCTCTTTCTCTTGGTAGGTGTATATGTGATTCTCTCCCTCTTCAAATTTATATGGGGTTTAACTTAGTAGATTCAAAGTGTGATTAAACTTGGAAAGGATCCCTTTATTAACTATTCCTTAATATTTTAATGAGAATTCTTACCACATATTCAATGGGGCCTTTACAAGGAGAGAAATAAGAAAAAAAAAAGGGAACAACCATCAAAGAAAATTTCTTGGGGTTATCTATGAGAAGGTGACCTCCTCTTCCAAGATTGTGATCTTCAGAGTGAATCTTGATGTTTCTATTTTTTGGAAGATGGAATTTAACATCTCACATCCATTCAAGGAGAGTAAAACTCAAAGACAACATTTTCTAGGCTCTCTTGCAACCTAAGTGGTTCAAGCTAAAATTTGATGGTGTAGATAAAGGGAACCCATGGATTGCAAGTGGTGGAGGGATTCTAAGGGATGGTAGAGGTAATTTAATTGTAGTTTATGTAGTCAATATTAGGGTCTAGAAAAATTATTATGCTAAAGTTTGGTGCAGTCATGGAAGGAGGGTTCCAGAAGGAACAATCTAAACCATGCAACGATGAGTCAACACAACGGAAATAACACAATAAATTAATATGTGAACATGAAAATTCATTGAATTGATAAACTTACATGCAACATAGGCCTCAAGGGCGAATTATCCATGGCTCATAGGACTACCACAAGGGCTTTCAATAGTACAACTGGCCAACAAGCCTTATTACATGCCCCCGAAAGAGTTTATGCGAAATACATTGAGTCTAAAACATCTAACTTAGAACTGATCCTCTACAATGAGTTACAATGCTTACAAATATGCTTCTCAAGCTCCAATATAGGTCTGTGTTGGCCACAAGGACTAATAGCCCAATGAATGATTAAATACGAATGTAAGCCTCAAGATATGTAGAAATAACTCCATGCAAAAAGATAAGACTTGTGGATCTCTAAGATAGGTCCCAATGAACCCAAGATGCTTGTAGGATGTCTAATTAAGCTTTACATGATCTAGAATAGGTCTGCACTAAGAAATATGGATGAGGTCAACCCCAATGCCCTGACTTGTAATCATAGTGAAATTATGAGAGCAATAACTTTCAATAGGTAAATGCAAATGATGTGAAATCTGGATATGTGATAAATGTTGATGTGTAGATGATATATCTTGCTCCATGAGTTAAGAAACAATGATGTGGTAAAATTCGGAATGAACTACTGAAACTACTACAAAATAAAATGCAAGAAGATATAATACCCCCATGTTGCTGATACTCTTATGTGTTGGTTTGATACTTGGTTTGTGATGGTGATTAGTTCACCGACTTGGTTGTGTGTGGATTCATAGTTTGTTTGGTTTGTTGCATTTGATATTACTTATGATGTTGGATGATACATTATGTGGTGATTATATTATTTGGTTATGCTATGGTTTTCCTTAATATTATATGTGGTGATGTTGTGATTCTATGTTGTTATGGTTTCTGATGTATTTTCTAGTGAGTCTTGGTGAAAGGACGGAGTAGAATCACTTGCTTGCGAGCGCCCTACTACCCTGTGATTACCTTTCATAGTGTGTCTACAATGGAGATTTACATGCTACTTGACGTTTGTTTGTATGTAGGGATTGCAGGAACAAAGTCTCGATTCCACCTGCTTCGGCAGAACAAGGCGAGCATTAAATTAACCCAACGGGTATGATGTTGAAAAAGGAAGCTGATAAGGAAGTGTCCTAGTCCCAAGTCTGTCACCTCATTGTGAGTCTTTCAGTGTCGTGGTCTCGACCTTGTCTTTGTCTCAGTATTGTTGTTTATTTATTTTATTTGTTGATAGTTGTTATTTAATTTATCCTTATTTTATATGGGATTAATTAATGTTATCTTGTAGATATGATTAATTGTATGTAAGTGTAATTTAGTTAAATGTTGGATTTAAAATATTGTAAAGTAAAAGATATTTAATTAATTAAAAAGGATAGAGTAATTAATTTAAATAAATAATGTTTTATGATAATTGTAAATTGTCTTTTTCAAAATATTAATATTATAAAATCTAAGGATAATATCATGTGAGGATAAATGTGAAATTAATGAATTTTTAATTAAAATTTGTGAGATAAGTGTGAGCTTTTAAAGCAATAAAAAGAACCAATGGATGGGTGGGATTTTTGGAAAAAAAAGAAAGATCTTTATTTATTTTTCCTTATTTTATTGTGGAAAAAGAGAAGTTTCTACACACACACAAAAATGGTTTTTGGTTGTGTCTGAAAAAGAAAAAGATAGGTTTTTGTGCTTCTTTGTAAAAATTGTTCTTAGAAGGAAAAATATAATATTGATCTAGAAGTTAGCTGAAGAAGGAATTAGAGAAGGAACTGCAGAGGAAATATGTTTTCGAAAGAGGAAGAAGGGTTACCGTGTTTGGATTCGACATCAAACGAAGGACTCCAGGTTCTTTTAATTTATTAATTCTTTTGATTTATTAATTCATTGTTCTATAAGGGAAACGGAAATCATGTCTGTCATATTCAAAAATCAATATAGATATGTTTTGAAAAAGGCTTTGTTGTTGAAAAATTGCTTGTGTTAAACCTTTAAATCTTATGTAGAAATCTATTGTGAAACCTTCTGAATTTTCTTCAATAAATCTAGTTGTGAAATTCTTGTTTGAAAAGAAAATCAATTTATTATGGAATTAAAATTGTGTGCTCAGATTTATTTTGTGTCTAGAGGAAAAAAATAAATTGGACTGTTATTCATATTATTTATTTTGTACTATGTGAGCAAATATATATATATATATATATATACATATACATATACATATTTCATATTCTGTCCTTTTTAAAATTAAAAAAATAATAATATATATGTATACACGTTTTTGAGTTCCTTGTTCGTCATTTTTGAATGGAATGGAATATAAAAATATATATATATATATATATTTTTGAGTTGGGGTGGAGTGGTTGGCGGTAGTCGTACCACCCCCACTCCCCATGGGGCTATATGCAACCACCACAGGCTGCACACAACAGCTGAGGCTGCTCACATCATTTGAGGCTGTTGGATGCAGCTGTGTGGGGGCTGCGGCCTCCCCACAGGGAGGTACGTAGTACCTGACTGCGTGGGGTTTCAAATTACTTCTTTTTTCAAAATTCGTTCTTTTTTTATTATGTTGCTTTTTGATATATATATGTATATATATTATAACATATATGTATATATATACTGTTGTAAAATATAGTGAGGTATATGGGTGATTTTATGATATGATTTAATTGCATGATTTTTAATAGATGTTTTATTTATATATATATATATATATACATATATATATATATATACATATATATATGCTTTTAAGCATATATACATATATATATATATGCTTAATATATACATATATATATACATATATATGCTTTTAAGCATATATACATATATAT
Organism: Sequoia sempervirens; assembly: GCA_007258455.2. Lineage (NCBI taxonomy): Eukaryota > Viridiplantae > Streptophyta > Pinopsida > Cupressales > Cupressaceae > Sequoia > Sequoia sempervirens. Next base: position 45,755 of record VDFB02118546.1, read on the forward strand.
ATATGCTTAATATATACATATATATATATATATATATATATGTGCTTAAAAGCATATATATATATATAAATGGTTATATATGTGGAAATTATGGAATAAATTATATAATGTTAAATTTGCAATGTTATAGTGTAATTGAGTAAATTAGAATTAAACTATGCGATTTAAGTTAAGTTGAATATTCTCAAGTAAGTTAATTTATTTATTCCTTGGTGAAATTATTGTGAATTGAAATGTATTATATGGCGTTGTTTTATGTAATTGTGTATTCTTGAGATTATTCATTGAATCAATTGTGGTTTTCTCTTAATTGGGATTTTGTATTGTGGGAAAATCCTTCAATTGTTATCCTTCTATAGGAGTTTAAGTTACTTATTAGGGACTTCCAGAGGTGGGGAAATGATGTTTTATTTTGATCTTTTAATTTGATTTTAGTCCATATGTTTCAGTGGTGATTTGAGTTTACTTAGGGAGTTGTACCATTTTTATGGATATTGTTTCATATGATTTTGGCGAGATGGTTTTTCCTCGCAGATGTTCCATTTGTGGTTTAGTGTTCTTGTTGGTACAATCCCTTGGTATTAGATTTTATGTTTTGGGTTCTAGGGAGAGTGGCTCTACGTGGGCGCCGACGCACAAAGGGGTTGTCAGGATAACCCACGTTAGAGTTAGAGTAACAAGTAATAACCTAATCAATTAATTAGGGGGTGGGTAGTAAAACATTAATAAGATAATTATGGATGCCTCATCCGCCTGTTAGGGATTTCATAGACTAAAGGTGGGCTGAGAAGGCCGTGGTTGGCTTGATCGTTGCCTCGTCTCCACGAGAGGTTAACGGTTCCGCATGAGTCACCCTATGGAGCGACGCCTTGAAATAGGTAGTCAGGATAACCATAGATGGAGGCGGCACCTTGTGATAGGTTGTTTGGATAATCCATGTAAGGCCATGCGATGACACTCTCCTCTAGCATTCCCTTTGAGTTGTTTTTATTGAAATCCTCTGGAAGTGGTCTATTGTTATGTTTTGGAGATTTATTGTCGTTATGAGATATTTCTTTGTGTTCTCTTGCTTTTCATGTCTGGAGTTTACTATTGCCTTACTATTTGGATGTGCTTGGTCGGGGATCCTTCCTTATTTTCTCCCAACATGGGGGTGGTCGGGTGGAACGTGCTACACACCCTGTTGGGTCCCCTTATGATGCAGTTGTACCATTTAGTGCAGAGTTTTGTTGATGCAGTATGATCCAGGATTCATATGTTACCAGATGTATATTTGTACTCCAGATGTATTCTATGTATTGATGTTTCACTCCCACGTGTGTTGGGAAGACCTATGATGTAATTTTGTATATGTGTTCATTGAGATATACTATCAGACTGATGTAATGTATTATCATACCATGTAATGTATTAATTTATTGTATTTGCATGTATGGTTTTATATGGATTATTCTTATCATTTTGGTTATCATGAATGAATGTTTGGATGATGATGTGTGAATGAATGAATTATGTAATTGGTAATTTAATGTTTCATCTGTTAACTTTGTTATGGGATAGTTTAGGTACTGTCACCTCGTGTACCCCAAGGGATTTTGATGTGCAACTTGAAACATTAGTTATGTTGGAATACTTAAAGTGCATTCCTTATGTTTAAAAAAAATAAAATTGTTGCGTTCTTAGTTGTTCCTTTGGGGTTTGCGCGACGGGGCATTACAGAAGAATTGTTTTTGGTTGATATAGGATTGCTTTACAACTAGGGATTCTCCTGCATCAAACACCTGAGGTTGGGAGAAAAGTGAGTCCCTCACTTTCTAGGGCTAAGAGGAAAAACAATATGGTTCACCTCATCCTAAGAAATCCATGATGAATCCTCCACTGGTCTTCCTTTCCACTTCATAAGATATTCTTTGTATGACTTGTTCCTAGTGCTTCTTCCGGTTCTAGTATCCAAAATCTACTCAATCTCCTCTTGTTCTTGATGTGGTAACAATTCCTTCAAATCCACTTCATCACTACTACCACTCGACTTCCCCTCATGAAATTCATATATGTCTACAACATTGAAAATAGGTGATATACCCAATGTCTCTGGTAACTCTACTTCATATGCATTTCCAAAATAAAACTTCCTAAGTATCTTACACGGTCCAAACTTCCTCATCTTCAACTTATTATATGTACCAACTGGAAATATCTCCTTCCTCAAATATACCATCACTTCATCTCCAACAACAAATTCCTTATGTATTGATGCTCATCTGCCTTCTCCTTATACTAATTGTTCATGTCTTCTAAATTCTTATGGACCTAATTATGCAATGTCTCCATGAAATCTACAAACTCTTCTACCTCCACACTCCTTTTACTCTCCATACTGATGTCCCTTAACTTTGCAACTCCTTTAAGATTTACTCTGGTAATAATATGAAATGGTGTCTTCCCTATACATGGGTTCACTGAATTATTATATGCAAACTCTGCCCATGGTAAAACTATATCCCAACTTCCTACCTTATCTCCAACCAAACATCTCAATAGGTTACCCAAACTTATGTTTTCTACCTCTATCTATCCATCCATTTGTGGGTGTATGCTAAACTGAACTTCAAATATGTCTTCATCTTCTTCCACAATGTCCTCCAAAAGTATCCAATGAGTTTAGTGTCTCTGTCTAAAAAAAATTCTCTTAGGTAATCCATGTATCACAATCTCCTTGAAAAATAAGTCAACAAAATGCACAACTTCATTAGTCTTCTTACAAGGAATAAAGTGTGTCATTTTAGAAAATCTATCCACTACAACCATAATAGAATCATAACCTC
>VDFB02118546.1:48679-98566 GCA_007258455.2 Sequoia sempervirens
ATATGCATAAAATAATTTGATATAATTGAAAATTTAGCATTAAACAATTATACACATTATGCGATTCTCTAAACATAACCAATGGCATTATTTTGGACACTTTGGAATTATCCTTCCGCTTGAGTTGGGGATTAAGGAGGTGGATGATTTTTTCCATATTATTGGTCTAAAGATTTATATTTTACTTGGGAGACCTTAGTTACAATAATTAAATGTGATATTGTCTTGGATACAACAATGTCTAAAATATGTTTGTGAAGAAAAAATTGTGAAAGTGATGAGAGATACATATGTACCTATTTTCAAGTCAATACTTCAAACTTGAAAATTATGTTGCCACTCTCAATTATATTTTTTTATGGCTACAAATGTTTAAGGAACATCAAGTATCTAAGCTCCTTATGAAACCAAAGGTAGAATTAGTTAATTATAACAAATGCATATGCAACAAAAGAAACACGAAAAAATTAAAAGAGGAAATAAAGAAAAAATGAAGCCCTCTTCATTGCTTCCTAATACTCCTTTAGCATAAAAACCAGATTTTAACTCATGTCCTCTACCAGTAAAGAAAGAATATCATAATTCCATTCTTCATATGTACCAAAGCAAGGACGATTTCCTCCTTATGCACCAAAGAAGAATAAGAAAGAAACTTTCAACAATCCCATTGCCACCTCTTTTAAAGGTGCTACTTACATATGGATTCTAAAGAAAAATTAGAATATATTCAAAAAGAAGAAGTGAATATAAATCCACAAGTACAATACTAATATTAAAAAGGCTCTTTCTCCTATTCTACATATATCAAGCAGATGTAATGACATCATATCATGTTGAAATTCAAAAACATTAAAGGTGGTTGCCAACTACATAAATAAGATGAGAATACTATATTAGATTATAATTCATCTAGGGTGATCCCACAATACTGGTTTACATTTTTTGGCCAAATTGGACATTGAAATATATATTTTTAACTAAATCTTCACTTTCGGGCACCTATAGCGGCTAAACCATGAAGAATTTGAAGATAATGCAAACTAGTGATTTGTGAAATTTTGTCTGTAGAATCTAAATATATTTTTTTCAAAAATTTTGGAATGAAATTGCACTTATTTTTCTATCTCATTTGAAAACTAACTGTTTTTAGTAAACACCATTTTTAAGGAGTGACACTCACTGTATACAACATAACCTTTTTTCAATGAAGGATAAATTCTATTTTTTTCAAATTTAGATTTGTAACTATGATATCTAGTGCTTCCAATTTGTTTCATAGTGTTTTATTGAATATTTTTTCCTTAATCAAGTTTCGAAGTCAAACCAATTACAATTCAGACATAGGCGAACCGTAGACAACGTAACTTTTTTTGTATATATCAAAATTCATTTTTTTTTGTTGAATCAAAGACTTCAATAACTAGAGCACTCATATTTAAAAAAATAAAATTGATAACCTACTATTTTTCCACATGTGTAGAATAGAGAGCTTGATTTTTTGGTGAAAAACGTATGTTTAATAAAACTAAAAAAACAAATATTTAATAAAACCAAAACATATTAAAATTATATTCATTGGATAGCTCGTTCCGAGGAATACCATCATACAATTGGGCCTATGAAGTCTCCTCCATTTTCATCCTCAACCTGAGCTTCAAAGGGAAAAATTCTGGAGTCTTTTGGTGCTAGAGGGTGAGAAGGTGGGAAAAGGGGGGTTCGCTTGAACCAGGGTTCGCTCGAACCCTAGTTCGAGCAAACCCCCTTTCCACAAAGGTTTTATTTATTTTTTCTCCTGAGAATGGTCAGACCTTGCATTTAATGGGTTTGCTCGAACCAAGGTTCTAGTGAACCCCCCAAAACCAATTTTTTTTGTATGGGGTCATTTTTTGCAACTTTTCCTTCCTCATTGGAATTGTAAACCACTTTTGTGGGTTTACCCTCTAATATTATTGCTTGAGATTTGAATCTTTTGTACTCTACATACATGTTTATATACTTTATATTATTTTTATCGTGTCCCCCATTTGGGAGGCATATCTTTTGGCATTTTTCACTATCCTGCTATATTGATAAAAAAACTTCAATACTTTTCTATAGGATTGCAATTATAATGATTATATTTATTATTCTTATCACATGTTACTAACATAATATTTATCATTATGATTACAATATTTCTAAGATATTTGATATGATTCAAATGATTATGATTACATTTTAGAGTCAAGTCCCTTCACACTTGAAAATTATGTTGGACACTCTTAAGGACATTTGTCATGACTATAGGTGTAAGGAACATAAAATACTTATTTCTTGTAAACCCAAAGGTAAAATTTATTAATTATACCAAATGAATCTATGAAAAATAAACAATACAAAATTAATAAAAATGTAAAATAAGGAGTAGATGAAGCCCGCTTCATCGCATCCTAATGCTCCTAAGCACAAAAACCAACTTATAACCCTTGTTTTCTACTAATAAAGTAAGAGAAAGATAATTTCATTCCTCTATATATTAAAACAAGGAATATTTCATCTTTATGCTTTGGAGAAGAATAAGAAAGAAACTTGAACAACAATCCTAATGCCACCTTATTTGAAGACACTACTTCAACATGGGTTCTAAAGAAAAATCAAAATATACAAAGACTAATTAATCCTTCCACATTCCTAAAATCATTTAATTCAAACAATCTCATTGAATCCCACTTATCACTAAAATCCCATAATAAAATCCTATCCAACCATTTATTCTAGAAAATCCCAACTCTCCACCTTAAACATGTGATCTCTCACACATGTGTGAGAGGACACTTTTTATGTCTCTCTTCCCCATGTGATGTCTCACACATTTGAGAGAAGTCACATATCTCCATCCCTTATCCCCATGTGTGATCTCTCACATATGAAAGAGGAGTCAAATGTTCCATTCTACTTCATTATGTGTTCTCACATGGACATTATGCATTCTCACACATGTGGGAGAGTACACATCAAAATACTTCTTCCCTATCACATGTGTGAGGAAACTTGTCATAATCTCTCTTTTCCATGGTCTTTTTCACATATGTATGAGAGGATTCAATCTCACCCCTTAGATCTAGTCAAACCAATCCTAGCCATTCAAATCTCTTTTATCCTCTTCCTCTCTAAGTGTACCAATAACATGATTCCACTTGGAGGAATTTTGTTCACCCTGACTCTCAAACATACCCAACATTTGATCACGAAATACAATCCTAACCCTTGATCCTCCATCCTCAACACCTATAAATCAAAACATCCTCAATCCATTTGAATAAAATCTCCATTCCAAAGTCATGTTATCAAATTTAAGAGCAACTAGATATACCATCAACTTATCTAAGATAACATCAATAGGATTCTTGTGAGATCATTGAATACTTATTGAGGTTTTGGGTGCTTCATCCTCTTATGTAAAGGAAAGATGCAAAGGTTCTTGTTTGTTGCATTGGAATCTTGTTTCTCATATATACTCAAAGCAAAACAAAAGACATATCATCTTTAAGATTTGAGATAAAATATTTATGAGAGCACAACCTAATATGGAACATTAAAATCGTAGATATATAACCCCAATTGAGACACACTTGTTGTACCATCACACCTATGTAGAATATATGATGCCTTCTATGCATCTAGGTTGTAAAAGTATCCTCCTAAACTAAATCATGTGATTAACTAGTTTTTGTTGCAAATGTATGTAGATATCAAACTTTAGGTAGAACCAACCCAAATATTGGATTGACACATAGTTCTACTTTGAAACAATAACATTACTCAAGTTAGGGTGCTATGATACTACTATAGGACTAGTTTGGAAACATGTGAAGAAACCTAAGAAATTCAATTGATATACCCATTATTATTTTTTAAATTCCAATTTTATGGAGGAACTCCCTAAGATGGAGACATATGTAATGCCCTAATGCTTCCCATTTTTTTTCTAAGCTAGCATTAGGATATAAATCTTAGAGCCAGGTTGTGAATTATGATCCTAAACATGACATAAACTAAATTAATTTTATTTTTAATTCCAATGGATTAGTATGATAAAATATTATGCTAACTATATCACCTTTTATACCAAATTCTTATAACATAGGTAGTTTAGAGTAGGCATGATTTTGATTAGGGATTTTATTCTAAAATTACTTAGTATAAATTTGAATGATTATTTTTAGACTAACCCATATGCAGGATCAACCACATTCATGATAATAGTACTAAAAAAATGACTAGAAAGAATCATAATTTAATTTAAGATCCCAAACCAATGAATTTAGATTAAATTTTTAGTTAATTTTTAGATTATCTAAAAATTTGAAATTTGGTTAGAGTTGTGTCATCCCTTGGAGGGTTTAACAAATTTTTAATTATTCCATTAGATTTTATAATTATAGTTGTATATTGGTGAAGGGAGTCCTTATCACTAGTGTATTAAGATTCTAATGTAATGCCATTATGTTCATGTGTGTGTAGTGTGTAGTGTCACATATTCCAAGAATTGACTTAGATCCTTGAATTTATTTCCTAATTTAGGACTAAGATAAGATATCAATAATTAATGTATAAATTAAAATTTTAGGGAACCTATCAAAGCCTCATTGTTAAAGGATAAAGTCTATCATGTTTATGTTTGAATATCTTCTTTTCAAGCTTATTTTTGAAAATAAATTAGACCCTTTGAATATTTATACCCTTAAAAAAAATGTTTGAGACTCTAATACTACTCAAGTATCAATTAATATTCTTTTTTTTTTCTTGTTTAGCCTCATGTTGGAAGATATTATGCCCTTATAATGATATTTTATATTTTATAAGTTAGTTTTGGTGTTTTATATGGTTTTATAGAGTAAAATTGGAAAACAAAATGGTGGTTGTTGACCTTGTTTTGATCTAATGGCTTGCATGTGTGTAGTCATTATCAAAGCATATTAGTAGCCCTAAAGTGAATCAATACTCTAATATTCACTTGATCCTATAGTTCACACAGATCCTAAGAAACCCCATGAAATGTCTTAGGGCCCTCATGCACCATTGGATGACCCCCACTTTTACTTTATCAAGTATGTAGATGTTAGAAATGATTAATCAAATTACCACATTGCATACTCTTACAACCCACAAGGATTATTTGGATTTTTTCCTCCAAGTGATGCATCAATAATTTGTTGAAAACATGATCTAATTTTGAGTACATACTCATATTAGGCTCCATAGAGAATGTCAAAATAGCATTATTTTATTGGTTGATAGTATTACTTATCATCTATAATGGGTCCTCTACCTTATGCCTTATTAAGTTAGCATGCCTAAGGGATGATGACATTGAAAAGAAACATTACAACCTCTTGTAATCTATAGGTGTTGTCAAAGCTTTCAACATCTTATCGATGCACCATTTGCTAGTTCATAATCATGATTTTTTTGGTGGGACCCTTTCCATATAATATTTTAGGAAAAGTACTACTAGTTATTGTTACAAAGTAAAAATGATTATTGGTCCTTGATCATTGAATTTTATATGGCCTATATAAATTTAGTATCATTGGTCAAAATCCTTTCATGGTGGAACTTATGAGACTGGTTTCTTGAAGGAAAAGTGATATCCTAAAAATTGTGACTAAAAATATCTTGTATTGAGATAGATAGTTTGAGGACTATCACATGCTTAAGGAGAAAGTTCTCTTTGTGTCAAATCATGATTACATCAACTATTCGCCTCACCTCCCATAAATTTCCCTTGGATTTACAATTAAATTAATTTTCCCCTCACTTGATTATGAACAATCAATCATAACCATCTACCATGTAGATGTTTAATAACTAATATGAGTTTCAAACAAACACTAAAACCACCCATGTGTTCTTCAACTCTATACTATTCTCACTAAATAGGGCTATAATGTTAGTTGTGAGAAGCTTATAATGACTTACTAAAATAATTGACCATGCCATCAATCCTTACATTCATATCTATAGATAAATTGATTTGGATTAAGTAAATAAACAAAAGAAATCGGTCTATTTTTCTAGTAGCTTGGAAGGGATATGCCACATGTCATAAATCTAGAAGATGGATTTTAGGATTCTTCCCTTTATTAGGTATTCATCAACCTTCCATGTGTATAGCCTGTTCCTCATCACCACTCTAGTCTACATCCATATCTCTTTGTTGAGTGTTATCCATTGCCTCCAAAATCTTATAGAGGTCACATAAAACTTTCTTGGGATATTTTATTTAGGTGCTTAGTTCCTTCCTCATCTATTGACAATAACTCCTCTATTTTTTATTATCTCCTTCCTCAATACTCATCTTACAAAAAATGCACACCACACCATCTACACAATGAAAAAAACATTGGAGGACATCTACAATACCTTCTAACCATCCTCAAATTTTATGGAGGATAGAAAAATCTTGCTTGTAAGCTTTAGTCAATGCTGTGTGATGCTTTCACCTCTCCACAAGACAAACCTTGGGCTATGGAAGTCACATTTGATACAACTGTAATGTGGGGTCCTAAGTGAAGGTATGCCTAGTCATATAACAAAGAGCTTCAAAATGTAGAACACACTCACAACAAGGAAGAAAACATGAGGAAATAGTACAAGAACAATGTTTTTCAATCATTTGAACAATAAATATTACAACTTTATAGATAAAATACATAATTATTCAAACTTGACAATATATTTATACTCAACTCCCATTATAAGGCCAACAAGAAGACCTTGACCAAATTTACAGAAAACTAATATTTATTAAATTTTATAATTAGATTTTAGTGGCTAAAACCAACCAATTTTCATTAATGTAGTCAGCTCCAACATTCAATTTTTAAACTTTGTCTAATGAATTAAAGACATAAAATCTATTACAAATCTAGAAAATGTAGTTGTTAATGATGACTAGATCATCCAATAATATACAAAAATTAACTATTGGTCTTGTTTGACTATCATCTATCACTCATGTGCGACTACCATGTGGACATTGCATTGACTATCAACATTTGTGCTCAATCTTCTTGCTATTATACACATCCAATGTGGCTTTATCAATTATGGAGCACTCATAGGCACAATGCATGACATTGCATGATATTCATTCTTCCACATGCTAAAGTTCTATCACAAAATTTGATGACTTGTAGGATTTCACTTTCCAACCATATGCCCTTACATCAATAGAAAAATGAATATCACTATATCAAGTGCTAATCTTGCTAATGTAATCCAATTGGTGTTTTGTATTAGAGTGTACCTTGAAGTGTTAGCTTGATAATGAATAACTCTTGATAGAAGAAATTTGACTTTTCATTGATTTATGATGTGTTGAATGATGCATATGCAAATTAGGAGAATAATATTTTCAATGCTTTGTCAAGCAATATTTTTATAATGATACTCTCCATAGTGTGTAGATGTCTCAAGATGACATTTTTAAATACACAACCTAGATATATGAAATTAAAGTTTTGGAACTTCTATAAGTTAGCAATGATTAGATCCAAGGATTTCCAGATTTGAAATGTAAAATTTTGGATTTTAAAATAAAATGACAAAGTGCAAGCCTACAAATTTATTGATACAATTCATCTTTCAAAGCTCTAATTTTGGCACATGCAATGAGGATGTCGGGAGAAATTACAAAATGTGACTTTACACCTACCAATTACATTTGACTGAAAGTTTCCAAATACTTTTGAAGGAACACATATTGTGCATATCTTGCAATCATAGCATTCCGCGATACCGCATTTCTTTGAGGCATCCAGTCAAACAGTTCACGTGCCTTGTCTATGCTTCCACACTTTGCATACATATTTAGTAGAGCATTTCCAACTATAATATGAGTCTAATCCCCCCTTCCATTATGTTTGATAGATGTCCATACCCTATTTCGAAGCTCCCATTGTCTCAATGCAACAAACATTTTCATAAACAAAAGCCAATGAATCACTCTTCTGTAGATAAAATACCCACATCTCAGAATGTCGGTGGCAACATTATCAAACATAAATTCCAATGAAGCCTTGTTTCGAGTGGCAAGTTTGTTTTGTCAGGACTGCGGAGCAAGAAATGTAGGTATGCAAAAAAAAGAAGAAGTTAAATGAAGAGGGAGATAAAACTATGGGTAGCCACCGTACTTTCATGTGGGAGCAGTTGAATTCAAATAGTTAACGACGAGTGTTATTTCAATAGAAATAGATGGTGAAAAGGAAAAGGGCCCACACCAGCCACCTAACGGTCAAAGCTTAGTGTGAGATGGTTAAGCCCAGCCTTTCCTTCATATTCAACAACACATTTGTCCAATAGGTCCTCTGCATCCAAAGCAATGTCTGCAACTGCCAGCAGCCAGTTTTTCATAGACTTATCGTGTGTTGTAATACCCCTCATGTTGTTGATACTCTTTGATACTCTTATGTGTTGGTTTGGTACTTGGTTTGTGATGGTGATTAGTTCACTGACTTGGTTGTGTGTAGATTCATAGTTGGTTGGGTTGCTACACTTGACATTACTTATGATGTTTGATGATACATTATGTGGTGGTTATATTATTTGGTTATGTTATGGTTATCTTTAATATTATATGTGGTGATGTTGTGATTTTATGTTGCTATGGTTTATGATGTGTTTGCTAGTGAGTCATGGTGAAAGGGACATGAGTAGCATCACTCACTTCGCGAGTCTCTGTTACCCATAATTACAGCTATGATTATTGTCACAATGGAGATTTTACACATGCTACTTAAGCGTTTGTTTGTATGCAAAATTGGAACAAAGTCTTGTTGATTCCACAACCGGTGGGAGATAGGAGTACGAGCATTAAATTAACCCAATGTGATAGTGTTGAAAAGAGGTTTTGATAAAGGAAGTGTGTCCCGTCCCAAATTCGTCTCACCCCTCGTTGTAATTTTTCGATTATTAGGTGGTCTTGACCTTGTCTTTGTCTCTGTATTGTTGTTGTTTATTTATTATATTTGTGAATAGTAATTATTTAATTTATCCTTATTTTATATGGGATTAATTAATGTTATCTTGTATATATGATTAATTGTATGTAATTGTAATTTAGTTAAATGTTAGATTTAAATATTGTAAATTAAAAGATAATTAATTAATTAAAAATGATAGAGTAATTAATTTAAATAAATAATGTTTGTGATAATTGTAATTGTCTTTTTCAAAATATTAATATTTTAAAATCTAAGGATAATATCATGTGAGGATAAGTGTGAAATTAATGAATTTTTAATTAAAATTTGTGAGATAAGTGTGAGCTTTTAAAGCAAGAAAAAGAACTAATGGATGGGTTGGATTTTTGGAAAGAAAAAAAAAATCTTTATTTATTTTTCCTTATTTTATTGTGAGAAGAGGGAAGTTTCTACACACACAGGAAGGGTTTTTTTGGTTTTGTCTAGAAAAGAAAAAAAAAAGATAGGTTTTTGTGCTTCTTTGTTAAAATTGTTCTTGGAAGGATAATAGATTATTGATCCAGAAGTTAGTTGAAAGAAGGAATTGGAGAAGGAACTGCAGAGGGATTCTATTTTCAAAAAAAAAAAAAGGTTGTTGTGTTTGGATTCATCATCAAATGAAGGACTTCAGGTTCTTTTAATTTATTAATTCTTTTGATTTATTAATTCATTGTTCTGTAAGGGAAATGAAAATCATGTCTGTCATATTCAAAAATCAATATAGATATGTTTTGAAAAAGGCTTTGTTGTTGAAAAATTGCTTGTGTTAAACCTTTAAATCTTATGTAGAAATCTATTGTGAAACCTTCCGAATTTTCTTCAATAAATCTAGTTGTGAAATTCTTGTTTGAAAAGAAAATCAATTTATTATGGAATTAAAATTGTGTGCTCAGATTTATTTTGTGTCTAGAGGAAAAAAATAAATTGGACTGTTATTCATATTATTTATTTTGTACTATGTGAGCAAATATATATATATATATATATATATACATATACATATTTCATATTATGTCCTTTTTAAAATTAAAATAATAATAATATATATGTATACACGTTTCTGAGTTCCTTGTTCATCATTTTTGAATGGAATGGAATATAAAAAATATATTTATTTTTGAGTTGGGGTGGAGTGGTCGACGGTAGCCGTACCACCCCCACTCCCCATGGGGCTATATGCAACCACCACAGGCTACTCACAACATCTGAGGCTGTTGGACGCAACTGTGTGGGGGTTGCGGCCTCCCCACAGGGAGGTACACAGTACCTGGCTGCGTGGGGTTTCAAATTACTTCTGTTTTCAAAATTTGTTCTTTTTTTATTATGTTGCTTTTTGATATATATATATATATATATATATGTATATATATTATAACATATATGTATATATATACTGTTGTAAAATACAATGAGGTATATGGGTGATTTTATGATATGATTTAATTGCATGATTTTTAATAGATGTTTTATTTATATATATATACACATATATATATGCTTTTAAGCATATATATATATGTGTGTGTGTGTGTGTGTATGCTTAAAAGCATATATATATGTATATATATATATATTAAGCATATATATATATATATATATATATATATGTATGTATGTATATATGCTTAAAAGCATATATATATATATATATAAATGGTTATATATGTGGAAACTATGGAATAAATTATATAATGTTAAATTTGCAATGTTATAGTGTAATTGAGTAAATTAGAATTAAACTATGCGATTTAAGTTAAGTTGAATATTATTAAGTTAATTTATTTATTTCTTGGTGAAATTATTGTGAATTGAAATGTATTATATGGCATTGTTTTACGTAATTGTGTATTCTCGAGATTATTCGTTGAATCAATTGTGGTTTTCTCTTAATTGGGATTTTGTATTGTGGGAAAATCCTTCAGTTGTTATCCTTCTATAGGAGTTTAAGTTACTTATTAGGGACTTCCAGAGGTGGGGAAATGATGTTTTATTTTGATCTTTTAATTTGATTTTAGTCCCTATGTTTCAGTGGTGATTTGAGTTTACTTAGGGAGTTGTACCGTTTTTATGGATATTGTTTCATATGATTTTGGCGAGATGGTTTTGCCTCACGGATGTTCCATTTGTGGTTCAGTGTTCTTGTTGGTACAATCCCTTGGTATTGGATTTTATTTTTTGGGTTCTAGGGAGAGTGGCTCTACGTGGGCGCCGACGCACAAAGGGGTTGTCAGGATAACCCACGTTAGAGTTAGAGTAACAAATGATAACCTAATCAATTAATTAGGGGGTGGGTAGTAAAACATTAATAAGATAATTATGGATGCCTCATCTGCCTATTAGGGATTTCATAGACTAAAAGTGGGCCGAGAAGGCTGTGGTTGGCTTGATCGTTGCCTTGTCTCCACGAGAGGTTAACGGTTCTGCATGAGTCACCTTATGGAGTGGCGCCTTGAAATAGGCAGTCGGGATAACCATAGATGGAGGTGGCACCTTGTGATAGGTTGTTTGGATAATCCATATAAGGCCATGTGATGACACTCTCCTCTAGCATTCTCTTTGAGTTGTTTTATTGAAATCCTCTAGAAGTGGTCTATTGTTATGTTTTGGAGATTTATTGTCGTTATGAGATATTTCTTTGTGTTCTCTTGATTTTCATGTCTGGAGTTTAGTATTGCCTTACTATTTGGATGTGCTTGGTCGGGGATCCTTCCTTATTTTCTCCCAGCACGGGGGTGGTCAGGTGGAATGTGCTACGCACCCCGTTGGGTCCCCTTATGATGCAGTTGTACCATTCAGTGCAGAGTTTTGTTGATGCAGTTTGATCTAGGATTCATATGTTACCAAATGTATATTTGTACTCCAGATGTATTCTATGTATTGATGTTTCACTCCCATGTGTGTTGGGAAGACCTATGATGTAATTTTGTATATGTGTTCATTGAGATGTACTATCAAACTGATGTAATGTATTATCATACTATGTAAATCATTCTTGAGTTACCATTTGTTAATATTGTTGATGTTATGTTGTATTTGTGGAAATATGTACTTAATATCTTCATGATTAATTTATTGTATTTGCATGTATGGTTTTATATGGATTATTCTTATCATTTTGGTTATCATGAATGAATGTTTAGATGATGATGTGTGAATGAATGAATTATGTAATTGGTAATTTAATGTTTCATTTGTTAACTTTGTTATGGGATAGTTTAGGTACTGTCACCTCATGTACCCCAAGGGATTTTGATGTGCAACTTGAAACATTAGTTATGTTGGAATACTTAAAGTGCATTCCTTATGTTTAAAAAAAAAAATTGTTGCGTTCTTAGTTGTTCCTTTAGGGTTTGCACAACAGGGCATTACAAAAGAATTGCTTTTGGTTGATACAGGATTGCTTTACAACTAGGGATTCTCCTGCATCAAACACCTGAGGTTGGGAGAAAAGTGAGTCCCTCACTTTCCAGGGCTAAGAGTAAAAACAATATGGTTCACCTCATCCTAAGAAATCCATGATGAATCCTCCACTGGTCTGCCTTTCCACTTCATAAGATATTCTTTGTATGACTTGTTCCTAGTGCTTCTTCTGGTTCTAGTATCCAAAATCTATTCAATCTCCTCTTGTTCTTGATATGGTAACAATTCCTTCAAATCCACTTCATCACTACTACCACTCGACTTCCCCTCATGAAATTCATATATGTCTACAACATTGAAAATAGGTGATATACCTAATGTCTCTGGTAACTCTACTTCATATGCATTTCCAAAATCAAACTTCTTAAGTATCTTATAGGGTCCAAACTTCCTCATCTTCAACTTATTATATGTACCAACTGGAAATATCTCCTTCCTCAAATATACCATCACTTCATCTCCAACAACAAATTCCTTATGTATCGATGCTCATTTGCCTTCTCCTTATACTAACTGTTCATGTCTTCTAAATGCTTATGGACCTAATTATGCAATGTCTCCATGAAATCTACAAAATCTTCTACCTCCACACTCCTTTTACTCTCCATACTGATGTCCCTTAACTTTGCAACTCCTTTAAGACTTACTCTGGTAATAATATGAAATGGTGTCTTCCCTATACATGGGTTCACTGAATTATTATATGCAAACTCTGCCCATGGTAAAACTATATCCCAACTTCCTGCCTTATCTCCAACCAAACATCTCAACAGGTTACCCAAACTTATGTTTGCTACCTCTATCTATCCATCCATTTGTGGGTGTATGCTAAACTTATGTTTGCTACTTCAAATATGTCTTCATCTTCTTCCACAATATCCTCCAAAAGTATCCAATGAGTTTAGTGTCTCTGTCTAAAAAAAAATGCTCTTGGGTAATCCATGTAATCTCACAATCTCCTTGAAAAACAAGTCAGCAACATGCACAACATCATTAGTCTTCTTACAAGGAATAAAATGTGTCATTTTAGAAAATCTATCCACTACAACCATAATAGAATCATAACCTCTCTGTGTTCTTGGCAATCCCAAAATGAAATCCATGCTCAAATCTTTCTAAGGTCTCTCTAATACTGTCAAAGGTTATGATTATACAACTTTGAACATACTTCCTTACATCCTTATATATTTTCGGCCAAAAATAGTGTTCACTTACCAAAGCTACTCTCTTGTCCACTCCAAAATGTCCTGCTAAGCATCCACTATGCTTTTCCTTGATCAAATTCTCCCTCATTGAACTCCTCGGTATACACAACTAATTTCCCTTCAATAACATACCTTCTTGAATGAAATAATCCAACCATTGGCTCTGGTCTATCACTATTGGTTCGTTACATGCTCTCCATGCTTCACCAAAATATTCATCATCTACATACATATGCTTTAACTCCTCAAATCCTAATAATTGCACTCTCATCTCTATCAACAAATTCCTCCTTCTACTCAATGCATCTGCCACTTTGTTTGACTTGCCACTCCTATGCTTCAACACAAATGTATAACTCTGCGAGAATTCAACCCATCTCATATGTCTTTGATTCAACTTTCCTTGACTATTCAAATAATACAAAGCTTGATGATCTGTATACAACACAAATTCCTTAGGAAAAAAATAATGTCTCCACTTCTTCAAAGCTTGAATTATGGCATAAAATTCTTCATCATAGATTGAGTATCTTCTTTTGGCATCATTCAAATTCTCACTAAAACAAGTTATAGGTCTTCCTTCTTGACTCAATATCGCTCCAATTGCATTTCCACTTGCATCACAGTCAAATTGAAATACCTTGTCAAAATTTGGTAATGCTAATATTGGTTGCTCTGTCACCTTTTGCTTCAACAATTCAAAACTTCTTTGTTCTCTGGATGTCCACTTAAAATATTTCTTGTCTCCTCTCATTGTCTCTATCATGGAGTTACAAACACTACTGAAACTTCTAATAAACTTTTGGTAGAAACTAGCTAATTCATTGAATGATTTGACTTCTCCAATGTTTACCGGTGTAGGCCAATCTAAGATTGCTTTCACTTTCTCAGGGTCCATATTTAGTCCTTTAGCAGAAATAACAAATCCAAGGTACACCGAATTTGTCTTCATGAAACTACACTTCTTGACATTAATCAGTAATTTATCTTCTCTGAACCTCTTCAATACTTGTCAGATGTGCAACAAATTTTCTTCTCTAGCCTTACTGAAAATAAAAATATCATCCAAGTAAACAATGACAAACTTACCCAAGAATTTCTTCAATACCTCATTCATCAATCTCATGAAAGTGCTTGGTGCATTGGTCAATCCAAAAGGCATCACTAACCACTTATACAATCCTTCATTAGTCTTAAATGCAGTCTTCCTTTCATCTCCTTCTCTAATTCTAATCTGATGATATCCACTCTTGAGATCAATCTTTGTGAAATACTTTGCTCCACTCAAACAGTCCATAATGGCATCCATCCTTGGAAATGGAAATCTATACTTAACAGTGATCTTATTGATTTCTCTTGAATCAGTACACATTCTCCACTCTCCATCTTTCTTAGGTGCAAGTATAGCAGGTACCACACATGGGCTCAAACTTTCTTTGATTAATCCTTTCCTTGACAACTCTTGTAGATGTTGGTTCAATTTTGCATTCTCTGTCAGTGTCATTCTATGTGCTACTTTGTTTGGAAAACTTGCTCCCATTCTAAGGTCTATATGATGACTAATACTTTGGATTGGTGGTAAACCTTCAAAAACATTCTCTGACATGATGTCTTCATACTTTGTCAACAATTTTGTAATTTATTTTTGTGGTAGATCTTCACTCTTTGTTATCTCAGGACTACTTCCTTTCTTTGGAATCGATGCAAAACATATGTTGTCATGTCTCAATACATCCAATAATTTCCTCCCATCTACAAAGCATAGTCTGGAAATGCCACAAAATTTAGTCTTCTCCTCTTCCTCCAAAGGTATCAACTTGATTCTTTTTCCATTTGATGTCACAGTGTAATTATTTCTCCTTCCATCATGAATTTATTTATTATCATACTGCCATGGTCTTCCAAATAGTAAATGACATGCATCCATAAGCATAATATCACACAAGACTTCATCCCCATATGACCCAATATGAAATTTCACCAAAAAAAATTTATTCACCAATATCTTATGCTAATTTTGAATCCATGCTATCCTATAAGGGTTTGGATGTTTTAATCTTTCCAAATTCAACTTTGTTACCATCTCCTTTAAAACTAGGTTATCAGTACTACCACTATCGATGATAACTTTACATACCTTTCCTCTGGACTTACATTTGGTTTCATATAGACTCTTCCTTTGTGGTGGTTCTTCAGTTACTTCTTCATGCATTAAAGCTCTTCTCATCACCAATAATTCACCTTTCTCTAGTTTCCCAACTAGATTAGGGGATCCAACATGTTCTTCATCCACATATGTTGCTCTTCTGGTATGCTCAAGTTTCTTTTTGGTATTTCCTTGATGACACTCAAATGCTCTATGTCCTTCACCTCCACACTTGAAACAAGTTCCTCTTAATGGTATTTTCTCAGATATTCCTTCATCTCTATGATATCCACCATTGTGGTAATAATTATGACCTCCTCTATAATTGCAGTAGAAATGTTGGTCTTCTCTTCCTCTATGATATGATTTAGCATCCTTTTCTTCACTCTAGTAGGATTTTGAATCTTTGTTCTGCTCCACATAAGGTCTTCTTTCTCCAGACTGGGGTCCACTCTTCTGAAATATTCCTCTCACACTTCCCTATCTTTGTTCAAATTTCTTGTTTAGCTTCTCTCCCACTTTCAATGCAAACTAATACACTTCTTCAAAAAATGTCATCTTTACTAGGCTCAATTCTTCTTGAATATTTGTTCTTAGTCCATTGATGTATCTTGCAACCTTCTCTTTACTTTCTTTGCTATGACCGGTTCTAATTATCATCCTGTAGAATTCTTTAGTACACTCCTTCACAAATCTTTCTTTTTGTCTCAAGTTCTACAATATCTTCAACAATTCCAATTCATAATCGAATGGTATGAATTGGTTCTTCAATTTTGTCACCATTCTATCCCATTTGATGATTCTTTCTTTGGCTCTTCTATTTCAATCTAATTGAACTTCTTTCCAACATAATGCAACATGACCTTTCAACTTTGTTTTCGTGAATCTGACTCTTTCTGGACCTTCAATTTCTTCATATTTGAAGTATTCTTCCATTTCATTTATCCAATCAATTAATTCTTCAAGATTCAAATTTTCCATGTAATTTTTAATTTCAACTCTAGGTCGCTTGACAATCTTTGAGATCGCTTTCAACATCTTCACTTGTTCTTTCTACTTCATCATCACTTTAATCATTATGCCTAGGGTTTAGGCCTTTCCTTTGATCTTCTTCAACAACATCTACCCTAACTCACATCTCGCGCATCATCTCCAACATCTCATCCATTCTTCTAGCAACATTTTCCATAGTAGGCGCTCTCCTTGGTAGCATATCTCTCCTCGAATCAGTGCAACTTCCTCAATTCGGCAATTTGGTTACAAGGGTTTCAACTACCTCACAATCAGCGATCGGTTGAAAAAAATGGAGTCTACCTCATTTCGACAATCTGTTCACCTCAAGGAATCAAAAACTTGCTCTGATACCACTTGGTGTAGTCACGATAGGAGGGTTCTAGAAGGAATAGTCTGAACCATGTAACAATGAGTTAACACAACAAAAATAACACAAAAAAATGATATGCAAACATGAAACTTCATTGAATTGATAAACTTACATGCAACATAGGCATCAAGGGTGAATTATCTAGGGCTCACAGGCCTACCACAAGGGATTTCAATGTACAATAAAGCCAACTGGACTTATTACATGCCCTCGAAGGGTTTATGTGAAATATATTGAATCTAAAACATCTAAATTATAACTGATCCTCTATAATGAGTTACAATGCTTATAAATATGCTTCTCAAGCTCCAATATAGTTTTGCATCAGCCAAAAGGGCTAATAACCTGATGAATGATCAAATATGAATGTCAGCCTCAAGATATGTAGAAATAACTCCACACAAAATTATAAGACTTGTGGATCTCTAAGATAGGTCCCAACAAACCCAAGATGCTTGTAGGATGTCCAATTAAGCTCTACACGATCAGAATAGGTCCACACTAAGAAATTCGGACCATGTCGACCCCAATGCCCTGACTGGTAATCACAGTGAAATTCTGAGAGCGATAACTTCTGGTAGGTAAATTCAAATTATGTGAAATTTGGATATGCGATAGATGTTGATGTGTAGATTTTATATCCTACTCTGCAAGATGAGAAACAATTATGTGGGAAAACACATAATGAACTAATAAAAATACTACTAAATGCAGTGCAAGAAGAACTATTTTTGGTTGATATAGGATTGCTTTACAACTAGGGATGATCTCGCATCAAAGTTGTGGTTGCCTATAGTGCCCTAAAAATGGCTAAGCAAATTGGTGATAGGTGTGAAAAATATTTTCTTGGAATGTGAATCCATGAATATAATAAATTTTCTAAATAAGAAAACTAAACCTAGTGGGATAATTCATATTCTTACAAAACATGCTATAAACATTACAAATAAGATGAGAAGTTTCAAGATGGGTCATTTTTTAGGGAGTCCAATTAGATGGTGGATTTTATTGTTAATTAGGGGGTTCAACATCAAGGGGTCTCAACTTGGATGAATGAATCTTTTCCTAAGTAGTTGGTTATGCTTAATGTTGATGGTTTTAATAATCATTTAAAGTAACTTTCCTTTTGGGTTAGAATTTATTGTGTTTGATGGTTGCTTGTCGCATAATTCAAGTATGAGACTCAATATTGAGATTATGATGATTGGTCATGTTAAAATTAACAATAGAAAATTCTTAGAGGTGGATTTTGGAAAGTTCTTTGTTGTCCTGGCTTTAATTTTTACTTCAAAGGCTTATGTTATGATTTGGTGGGGCTTTAGATTATTATTCGAATTTGGTTGTATATTCTTGTCTCTAAAAGTGAACTAGTGAAAATATGCAGAAATACAAATAGGGTCAAGCCCTTGAGTTACAATAAGTTAAAGCTTAAACTCCAAGGTTTGGTGAATATTGGAGAAGGGAAGCTTTACTTTCTTTGCATAGAAACTAAAAGGTTGTGACACATCCATGGCTATGGACTTTCCCAAAGGATGGGAAAATAGAAAGGTGATAATGAAAATATGGAATTTATGGCTATGAAATTCTTGGTGTCTAAGGTCATAAGGCAAGTTCTATAATTCTCGTAAATATTTTCAAGGATAGGAGTATGGGAGAGGAAGTCGTGTCCATTTTCTTGAAGTCAAATAAGGAGCCAATTAAACTTCACTATGGTCATGATAGGTATTCTCTCAAACCACTATGGAATGAGATTATCCTTTGTATAATTAGGTACATGACATTGGAAGGGTGTTTTGAGTCCATTAACCTTTATCATCTATTTTGTCAAACCATTTTAGATAGAAGAAACTTGTGTCCTTTCCTTTTTTCTTCTTTCATCCTTGGAGATGTCCATTACAAATTGTCTAATTATGGTTCCCCTACACCAACTATTAGTCATGTTAATTATCAACCATGTGAGGCAATTGAACCCTCTTGTACTATTAATAAAAATGATGACACCAAGGTCAAGAAAATGGAATTTTAGACTCTTCAAAGGACTCAAAGGATAAGGAGGAAAATAGATAGAAAAAGATAGGTACTAGTAGTAGGTCTAAGTCTGAGTCCAAGGAATCTGAAGAGAGTGAATCTCTAGTAAAAACTAGGTCTACTGGTGTTGGTAGAAGTACTAAGAAAAAGGAAAAGGGTGGAGTCCTGTAGGTAGACTTGGCTATCTAGGAAGAAGGAGCATGTTGGGAAGAGTGTGATAAGGACCCATTATTTTAGAAGAATAGTGAGATCCATTGAGCACAAGACAAGGATTTCATACTTCCTTGACCTAACCCTTCTTCCCCGCAAGAGTTATTTAATGAACTAATTATGGCACACCAAAATGTGGTGACCCTCTATTAGACCGTCAAGCCATGTGAAAACCTTATTAAGTGGTTTTTTATGTGAAGATTGATAGGAAAAATATTAAGATGAAGATCATGGGTAAAAAGTAGAGCAGAGATACCCAAGTTTTTGTTGTGGAGGACATGAGGATATTCTAAAAACTATGAGGCTATACTCTAGGTGAATAGGTTAATGGAGGATATCTCTAATTGGAAGGAAAGGGTTGTTGTCTTGGAAAATGAGGTAATGAAAGGATGGGAGAACCAAGATGCCAAGTTGATGGCTTTAGAGCATCACATGGAAAAAATAAAGGAAAACATAAAAAGGGTTATCAAGAGCAGTGTTATGGAGATAAAATGCCTTAAAGACAAGGTAATAAATATGATTTCTAGCCTTGGTCCAGTGATGACTACCAAAGGGGATGTTGGTTCCAACATAAGAACCAAAGATAATAAAAAAAAAATGATGAGGATGACAAAATAGTCTTATGACCATCAAAAATTTAAAGAAAGATTCTCCCAAAATGAATTAGATGCTACTGATACCCTCAAGAGAATGTAAGATGTGCTTTGCTGGATTTTATTTTTTCTATGCTCCATGTTTTTTTTAGGTTGTTGTTTTACTATAGATTGACTATATATTTTATTGATGTTTTGACTATTGTAAAGGGTTTTAAGGTCCCTTCAATTTTTTTTATCTACCCCTTTAATAAATAATAATTATATAATCACATGATAGAATCTATTTATAATGGAGTGAATTTTCACCCCTCACAAATTCCCCGTTTACATCCCCTCACCTTAGAAAAATTAAATCTGACAATGCATTTCCACTTCATCCACTTGCTTCCCACCCACTTGGCAGTTGTCTGTAGTGTCAGTGGGGAATTTTTTTGTCAAGGACGCTAGCATGGCATGCAGACATCTGTGTGGCGCGTTGTCATCTTGATATGATTCCCGCCTTTAGAATCTGCAGAGGTGTTACACTCCTCCTTTGGTGACGAAGAGTAACACCCCTACACCCTTGAGCGACCTCGAATGACTCTTTTGGGCTGCTATTCACCTCAAAAAAAATCATTCTTGATGCAATTCGATCTTCTACACAATTCTTCACACTTCTACACACTTGGGCTTGATTCTCTACACACTTCTTGTTGCACCTTTTCCATCATTGGAGCTGCGACTTGGTGTCTTGCGAGACTGCTTTTTCATTGTTGCAACAACATTGACTTTTCCAAGCTTGCATCTTCCTCTACGTGCTCGAGGGCATCTTAATTGGGAAGGTGATATTGTTCCATTTCTCCATTTTTATAGCATTATCATTTGATTTATGTGGCATAGTGTTGTTACTATTGCTTGGTAGCACTTTCTTCCATTACTTTCTTTATCGTATTTTCTATCTCATGGCTATTTTGATTGTCCGTGGAGGTGGGAACACCGAAACAGGGGTTTGGTTGTGACAAGCCAAGAAACAACCCCAACATTTTTCCCTATTCTACTGTGTGTAGGTTTTGTGTTCATGTGGAGCTTGCGAGAGGTTGGACCATTCATAAGTGTATTTTCATCACCTTTCACTCTTGTCAAATTCTAGTTAGAACTTTAAAGCATATTTCCTGTTATTTTGTCACTTTCTACTTTTGTTAGTGCATTAAACCATATTAATTAAGTAGTTAGCCTGTTTCTCAAGTTTTTATAGTATATTTCATACTTTTTTATCCATACGGATGCTAACACACCAGTGAGCTGCCAATGCGCCACACTGTCATCCCTATTTTGTATTGTTGTCTCCTGGTAGAGAGTTGTTTGAGGTACAATCTAAAATTTGGAAAGCTGCTCTCTTAACCCCCTAGAACTCTTGGGTTAGTATGAAGAAAGAAGTACTAAGAGTGCTCTTCTTTCTCTACCTCAAATGCCTTACAACTTTCCTAAACCTTCCATCTAGCTTGAGGTAGATCAAGGCAGCTGATCATTCTAGATTCTCTTGTGACCCGGGGTCCTAAGCGTTTGATCCCCCTCCTCTACATTTTGGTGAACCCGACGTGAAACTTGTAATATCCATTTCCTTGTGTTGAGGTTCTCTTTCTCATGTCTGTGTAGGTTGTAAGAGTGTATGTTGTGAAGCTTTATGAGCTTCACAACTCAGTCTACTACCTCCAGGAACATAGTTAGAAGGAGCATGCAACATGTAGAGATAGAATTTACGAGGGTTGCTTTGATTCTTGCCTCCCAGGAGATGGTATCAGCGGTAGAGATGAGTTTCTTTGATGAAACCACTCGTTCCCCTACACCTCCTACTTCCCCTTTGCCTTCACCTATGGACGAGAATGAAGTCATCCCTATTCTTATAGAGCATCTCATGGGTCTAGATAAGAGGCTATTGGATCTTGCAACTCACTTGGAGAGAAATCAAAGCATGGCTAGGGTCGCAAGGGTTACTAATGAGATTAGATATATGTTAGGAAAAGATCATACAAGCATAAATTTTCTCTGTGGCATTATTGATTCAGTGAAAACATGTGTCCCCTCTTACAACCCTCAGTCAAGCGTTACTCGAAGTCATGAGCACGATGCCTATGAAAGATAGATTATTGTCTTGATGCTTGTGATGTCAATATGCATGGTTGAAACGGGCCCTTCCATTAACATCTCCCTCTTGATCCACTCCCTACTGTCAAAGCAAGTAGGATACCTCTAGGTTTTGAATTTCTTCCTCCTGGGGGAAACCTTGATTTTAGCAATAGAATTTATGGTGGAATGGGGGCTAGTGGTTCTAGAGGTGGCTCTGGTGGTGTTCACGATGGTGGTTTTGGCGGTGGATATGGTGGTGGCTTCGAAGGAGGCCACGCTGGTGGCCCTAGGGGTGGTTTTGATGGAGGTCACGATAGTGGCTCTGGAGGTGGTTCTGGTGGTGGTGGTTCCACTAGTCCTTTGTCATCTTCTGACCCTATTTTGAATTCTCTCTTGCAAAATATGGGTCAAATGCAAAACCAATTGGTGAATTTGTCTCAGGCCTCTACCCAACCCTTCTTCTGACACAACCCTTTGTTAGTGATGATTTTAATGCGATGTGTATAGATTTATTTCACCATGATGCTCTGATGGAAAAACACTTTCATCAATCTCTTAAGGATACAACACTTGAATGGTACTATTCCTTGCCTGACAATTCTATATTTTCATTTGATCAACTTGTCAATCAGTTTCTTGGGAAATTCTAGGCTAACATCGGTCTAAAGATGACCTTCTTGAATTTTGTTCGATGTAAGCAAGGAGAGTACGAGAAGATCACTAATTTTATTGTGCGATACCAAGTGCTCTTTTCTCAAATCTCGTACCTCCTGCCCAACTCAAATGTGCAAAAGGTAGTCATAGGTAACCTGCAATCATCTTGGTAGGAGAAATTTTCCTTGATGAAATATCCTTCCTTTGCACATCTGTGTGTTGCACTGTGGGAGTACTAGCAAACAGTTGTTTAGTTTGAGGGATCTTCCTCGTGCTCCATCCCTAAGGAAGATCTATAGTATCAATCTTAGGAAAAGGTAAATTTGTTACAAATTTAGTCGCTGGCGACTAACGATTGAGGCCTCAAGTGCAACAGATAATTTATGAAATTATCTAAGTCTTATTCTTCTATCCTGCAGAAGTTGTTGAAGGAAAAAATTATAAAATTAGAAGATCCTCAACCTTTGAGAGAGCCTTATCTTGACTGGTATGATGGAAACATGTTATGTCAGTACCATCATGTCCATGAGAATGATACTGAACATTGTATGCACCTGCATCATGAGATACAGGATCACATCGATGATGATACCATCTATCTTGATGGTAAGAAGCAAAATGTGAATAAGTCGGTGGCTAAGACAAATAGCTAGTTGTAGATGTATATAGACCTATTTTTGTCCCACTCCGTGAACTTAATTATTGATCCTTCTGATGCTTCTCCTAAGGCTTAAGAATGCATAAAAGTGGTTTTTTTACTCCTAGCCCTCCCCCTCAGCCTGTGACTGGTTCACCAGACGTAACTTTTACATCGCAAGACTTACCCATGAATAACAAAGCCTCTCCCCTATACATTCCTACTCACCTCAATGGAAACATTGTGACAGGAGCCCTAGTCGACCTTGAGAGTCAAGTAAATGTTATTACAAAGGAGACTTTGTGGTTAAATTCATTGCAGAGGGAGGATTACGAAAAATACTATACGAAAACTACTATACGTACCCATGACAATCGTTCTCTCTCTCTCTATACGGTTCCATAACTTTTTTTGTCCTAGTGGGACCTAGGGTTGTGGATACTACTTTCAATGTCATCCCAAAATTTTATCTATTTAGGTTGAAGCTAGGCATCCCTTGTCTATCCTCCATGAACGAGATCGCTTCTGTAATTCACGTGTTTAAAGTTCTCTCACGAAGGTGTTGTGCATGTCGTGCACGACACTAGATATCAACCATTAGTATCACATGGGGGTTATTCCTTGGATCATTTTTGGCCTGCCCCGATCGGGCTGCTTCCTCCCATAATGGACCTACTTTATCAAAATTACATTAAGTACAAGACCAGGGGCAAAGGACAACCAAAATTGACTCACCCTATAACGTAGCAACAAGCTGCCTTTTCCTCTCGAAAGGGGAAGGGGAAGCTTGCCCACGCTCAGGACCCTTCTTCTTCTTCCTCAGTTATCCTACCCATTGCTTCCTCTCACCCTGTTGTGGTGCCCTCAACTTCCACTCCTATGCATTTGCTGGGGAGTTCGATGGTACCTGCTTGGTGAAAAGCCAAGCGTTCAACATTTGAACTTTTTTCCTTGACTATGGTGCCTCAACCTATTTTATAAGTAAGGGGAAGGGTCCCCATGGAGAATTGATGCAGGAGCATCCAGTGGTGTAAGGGCAATCCTACATCACCCAAAAAAGAAAGATTCTAATTTCCTGTTGGTTGTTTCTTTGATGTTTTTACATTTCTGGATACCCCTTTAGTTATTAAAATATTCAAAGCCAAATTTGAGGCCCTTAGAGGCTCCAGATGGGCCCGAAAATTTGCGAAAACTCAAAGTAGTTGGCCATAGGCCCTACTTTGTGCCACATTGTCTTTTTGAGAGCTTTCCGAAAAGGTATTATCATTGAAAATCCAACAGTTGGATTAAAAGTTATGGCTTCCGAAAATTGGTGCATTTTTTTAGAAATGTGCTAATTTTCGAATGTGAATTTAAATTTGAATTTCAAATTGTAATTTGGGTGCCAATCCGCCGAAACTCAAATTGGAATGTTGTTTTGGCTCCAAATTGGAAAGGAGCTCTATTTATGGGTGATATTTCTAATTTTTGGTAGCTTTTTAGGGGAAGAGTTTGCATGCTGCAAAAAGGGGATTTTCTATAATTTCTGTAATTGTTCTGAAACTTCTGTAGCTTGCATGTATCACAAAGCTCGAGGATTTGGGATTTTCTACATGTAATATTTTCATTATTGAATAATAATAAAGTTTGCTAGTTGTGTGCATTATTCTGTGTCTCGGGTTTGCTCCCTCGTCAGGTGGTATTAGAGCGGGTTTTCTTGAGCATGTGGATAGATCACCGATCGTGAGGTAGTTCCTACTAGGACTATGGTTGTGGGTTCGAGGTATTCAAGATGCCTCCAAGAGTGATGCCTGGTAGGCGTGGTGGTGCCAGAGGTGGCAGAGGTGCTAGAAATGTTGGTGGAAGAGATCCATTTACAACTAAGGGTTTTAGAGCCCTCCAGAGACAAATTGATACATTGCAGGAACAAATGAGAAGAGGGTTAAACTCAAGACGGAGAGGAGAAAGCGAAGATGAAGAAGAGGTGGAAGATACAGATGTAGAAGAGGAAGAAGAAGAGATTGATCAAGATCAAATGCAGT
Organism: Sequoia sempervirens; assembly: GCA_007258455.2. Classification (NCBI taxonomy): domain Eukaryota; kingdom Viridiplantae; phylum Streptophyta; class Pinopsida; order Cupressales; family Cupressaceae; genus Sequoia; species Sequoia sempervirens. The sequence continues at coordinate 74,092 of VDFB02118546.1, forward strand.
TGATTAGGGCCATTTCAAAGATCAAAAAAAGACCAAGAATAGAAGTCCCCAGTTATTCTAGAAGTCTGAACCTGGAAGAGTTGATCAACTGGATCAATGAGCTAGAATATTATTTTGAGTATGAAGAAGTAGAGGACCTAGATCGGGTTAAGTTTGAAAAAACGAAGCTGAAGAACCATGCTAATATTTGGTGGAAAGAGGTCCAGTTGGAGAGAAATCAAAGATGAAAAGGAAAGATCATCAATTGGGATTGCATGGTGGAGAAATTGAAGAAGCAGTTCATACCAGTGGACTACGAGTTAGATCTGCTAAAGAAATTGCAAGGGTTGAAGCAAGGAAGTAGATTTGTGAAAGAATACACAGAAGATTTTCACAAGATGATCATTAGAACGGGCCATGTAGAAGCCAACAAGGAGAAGGTATCCCGTTATCTTAATGGGTTACGACCGAGCATTCAAAAGGAGCTAAGCCTGGTCAGAATGACCACCATTGAGGATGCATACCAGTTTTCTTTGAAAGTTGAGGAGAAGCTAAACAAAAGATTTGACGGCAAGCAAAAAGGACGAGGAGGCCAAAGTGGAAGGGGTAGTGGAAGATCTTCTGGGAGCCGAAATGAGGATGAAAGGAAAAATGAAGATGTGGGTACTAGTCGAGGCCAGAAGAATGATAACTTCTACCGCCCTCGTGATCAAAATAGTGGTGATCAAAGAGGTAGAGGATGAGGAAGATTTGGGCCAGGACCTGGAAGAGGTGGTTTCAGAGGAACTTGTTTCCATTGTGGTGAAGAAGGGCATCGAGCCTATGAATGTCCACAACACCAAGGAAGGACAGAAAGAAGGCCAGAAGGTCATGGAAGGGTTGCACATGTAGATGAGGAGGTTCAATCTGAGCATTCAAATGATGCAGAAAGGGGAGAAGCCCTAGTGGTTAGAAGAGCCCTGGTGACTGAAGAGAAGGAACCAAAACAGAGGAAGAATTTGTTTCGCACAAGGTGCAAGTGTGAAGACAAATGTTGTGATGTCATTATTGACAGTGGGAGCACCGATAATCTGGTGTCAAAAGAGATGGTTACGAAGTTGAAGCTGAAAAGGGAAAAACATACACATCCATATCGGATTGTCTGGTTGCAGAAAGACCACAAAGTTTTGGTCAATGAGCAGTACTTGGTGAAGTTCAAGATCAAAAGCTATCATGATGAGGTACTATGTGATATCATTCCCATGGATGCATGTCACATGTTGTTGGGGAGGCCATGGCAGTTCTATAGGCGAGTTGTACATGATGGCCATGCAAAAACTTATTCCCTGATGAAGGATGGAGTCCGCCATAAGTTGAAACCCCTAAAGAAGGATGAAGAAAAGGTATGCAATAGTGCTAGAATTTGTTTTGTCGATGGAAGGAAATTTTTAGAAGGCATGAAGCATGAGCGTATGTGTTATGCATTGATTCCTAGAATGGATAAGGAAGATAGTGAGAAGGTGCCAGTAGAAGTTTTTGGACTATTGAGTGAGTTTCAGGAGATTGTTTCTGATAATGTACCTGGGGGTTTACCACCAGTGAGGAAGATCAGTCATCAGATTGACTTGATCCCTGGAGCCATTTTTCCAATTAAGGTAGCTCACAGAACGACTCCTGTAGAAAATGAGTTGAATAGACAAGTTCAAGAATTGTTGAGAAAGGGCTTGATTCGTGAGAGTCTAAGTCCATGTGTAGTACCTGCAGTACTAGCACTGAAGAAGGATGGGGAGTGGAGAATGTGCAGACTCCCAAGCAATAAACAAGATAACAATCAAATACAGATTTCCCTTGCCAAGGATGGATGACTTGATGGATTGTTTGAGTGGAGCGCAATACTTCACAAAGATTGACCTGAAGAGTGGATATCACCAAATCTGGATTCGGGAGGGAGATGAATGGAAGACCGCCTTCAAGACCAAAGAGGGCCTGTATGAATGGTTAGTCATGCCCTTTGGGCTAACCAATGCACCAAGCACATTCATGCGGCTCATGAACGAGGTACTGAAAGACTTTTTAGGGAGTTTTGTTATTGTGTACTTAGATGATATTTTGATATTCAGTAAGTCCCTGGGTGAGCATTTGATGCATATTCATAGAGTCTTTGAAAAGTTGAGAGAAGATAAATTGTTGATTAATCTGAAGAAGTGTAGTTTTGTGAAGAAGGATTTAGTGTACTTGGGGTCTGTTGTCTCAGCGGAAGGTCTCAAGATGGACCCAGAGAAGGTGAAGGCTATTCTAGAATGGCCTACCCCAAGAACTGCTACTGAGGTGAGATCTTTCCATGGTTTGGCCAGTTTTTACATAAAGTTCATTAGAAACTTCAGTAGTATTTGTGCACCCTTGACTAAAACAATGAGAGGCGATAGAAAAGAGTTCAAGTGGAGCATTGGAGCAGTGAAGAGTTTTGATCTATTGAAGCAGAAGGTGACAGAGCAATGAGTTTTAGCCCTCCCAGATTTCAATAAGGTGTTTCAGGTGGATTGTGATGCCAGTGGTTGTGCCATTGGAGTAATGATGAGCCAAGAAGGTAAGCCCATTGCCTATTTCAATGAAAAGTTAAATGATGCAAAGAGAAAGTACTCTGTATATGATTAGGAATTTTATGCAATAGTTCAAGCATTAAAAAAATGGAGACATTATTTGTTACTGAAGGAATTTGTCCTATTTACTGATCATCAAGCATTATAGTATTTGAATAGCCAAGGAAAATTAAATCAGAGGCATATGAAATGGGTAGAGTTTTTGCAAAGTTATACCTTTGTTTTAAAGCATAGGAGTGGGAAGTCAAATAGGGCTGTAGATGCCTTAAGTAGGAGGCAAACATTGTTGACAGAGATGCAGATTGAAGTGGTTGGGTTCAGTGAACTCAAGACATTGTATCATAAAGTTCCTGATTTTGTAGAAGCTTGGAAAGCTTGCAAGGAGCCTATTACAATTGATAGGATGAAGTGGCTGGATTTCATAATCTAGGATGGCATGTTGTTTAAGGGAAGTCAATTGTGTATTCCGAGGAGTTCCATGAGGGAGAACCTGATAAAGGAGAAGCACAGTGGAGGAATGGAAGGACATTTTGGTTGGGATAAGACTATTGCCATTATCAGTGAGCATTATTATTGGCCATAGTTGTCATAGGATATGAGGAAGTTTGTGCAGAGTTGTAGGGTGTGTCAGATGGCTAAGGGAGTGATCCAAAATACAGGGTTGTATCATCCCTTACCTGTACCAGAGAGGCCTTGGGAAGATATAAGTATGGACTTTGTTCTTGGATTTCCAAGGACACAAAGAGGGAATGATTCAATATTTGTGGTAGTTGACAGGTTTTCAAAGATGGCACATTTCATCCCATGCCAGAAGACCCATAATGCAGTCCACATTGCTGACTTGTTCTTTAGAGAGGTGGTGAGGCTACATGGTTTGCCAAAGAGTATAGTCTCATATCGTGACACAAAATTTGTTAGGTACTTTTGGAGGACCTTGTGGAAAAAGTTGAAGAAGAGTTGAAGTTCAGTTTTGCACACCATCCACGAACTGATGGGAAGACTAAGGTTGTGAACAGAAGTCTGGGTAACCTACTGAGATGCTTGGTAGGAGATAAACCCAAGGGATGAGACTTGATCTTATCCCAGGTAGAATTTGCTTACAACAATTTTATCAACTGGAGCACGGGAAGATCACCATTCCAGATTGTGTATGGAGGTAGTCCCCGAACTACTCCAGAACTGAGAAAGATGGACCAAGAGAAGAAGACAAGTGCCAAAGCTGAAGACTTTGTAGAGCACATCAAGAATATACATGAGAAGGTAAGAGAACATATTAACAAGATGAATATGCAGTATAAGGCTAAGGAAGATCAGAAGAGGAGGTATAAGGAGTTTCAGATTGGTGATGAAGTGATGGTCCACTTGAGGAAAGAAAGGTTTCCAATGGGAACCTATAACAAATTGAAGATGAATAAGTTCAGTCCCTGTAAAATTTTGAAGAGGCATGAATCAGGGAATGCATATGAGGTAGAGTTTTTGGACGGAGTCAACATTTCCCATGTGTTCAACATTGCAGATTTGACAGAGTATCATGAAGGTGGCACAGAGAATGGTCTAGCAATAGAATAGTGTAACATTCCTGCACCTACTGCAGAGAAGGAGGAGATTGAAGCAATCCTGGATAGCCGTGTGGGAAGGAGTACCAGAAACAGGCAGTATGAAGAATATCTGGTGAAATGGAGAGGAAGGCATGTGGAAGATTCATCTTGGCCGCCCAAAACAGAGGTTGACCGCTTGGGTTTTCCTCAACCATCTACAATGTGATGGGGTCACTTCTCAAATTACCCTGGGTGTCTGATGCAGGAGCATCCAGTGGTGTAAGGGCAATCCTGCATCACCCAAAAAAAGAAAGATTATAATTTCTTGTTGGTTGTTTCTTTGATGTTTTTGCATTTCTGGATACCCCTTTAGCTATTAAAATATTCAAAGCCAAATCTGAGGCCCTTAGAGGCTTGAGATGGGCTCAAAAAATTGCAAAAACCCAAAGTAGTCAGCCATAGGCCCTACTTTGTGCCACATTGTCTTTTCGAGAGCTTTCCGAAAAGGTATTATCATTGAAAATCCGACGGTCGGATTAAAAGTTATGGCTTCCGAAAGTTGGTGCATTTTTTAGAAATGTGCTAATTTTTGAATGTGAATTTAAATTTGAATTTCAAATTGTAATTTGGTTGCCGAACCACCGAAACTAAAATTGGAATGTTGTTTTGGCTCCAAATTGGAAAGGAGCTCTATTTATGGGCAAGATTTCTGATTTTTGGTAGCTTTTTGGGGGAAGAGTTCGCATGCTACGAAAAGGGGATTTTTTGTAATTTTTGTAATTGTTCTGAAACTTTTGTAGCTTGCATGTATCACAGAGCTTGAGGATTTGGGATCCTCTGCATGTAAGATTTTCATTATTGAATAATAATAAAGTTTGCTAGTTGTGTGCATTATTTCTATGTCTTGGGTTTTCTCCCTCGTCAAGAATATTCTATGTATCAGCCTTCATGGCCTCCTACTGCTCCTACCTCTAAGGTAGTGAATGGGAAGAGGCCCGCTATTGAGGCACTCGAGTCTGATCCCTCTCTATAGTTGCATTCGCCTCTCCATCTCTTTCTCCTGTTCCCATCCAAGAGTCCCTCCCTCCACTAGAAATGGCTCTAATGGATACTCCGATGACTGAACAAGAGTTTTCCATCCCTTCTCAGGCCATGAACTCTAGCTCTCGAAGTCATATAAACCATCATGCACGCGAGTGCAAGCATCAGAGGAAGGCTCTAGCCGCTGAGTAGGTTGCCTTGTAAAAGAAGGAAGGGGAGCCAATAGACCCTGCTCTAGCATCTTTTGTTGTGTCCTCTTATGTTCTTTCTACTTTAGTTCCCTTCGCCTCAGTCTTTCTCTCAGCTCCCCCTGTGAGCGTGAATGATCCTCACCTGAAGAGGGTGCAGGTATTCATTGCTCCTTCAACTAAGCCTCCCCTTTTGATGTCCCTTCTGGACATATCGCCCTTTTCAAAACCTTTGGACATGCCAAATACCTTGGTGGTGTCCATTGCAGTTTTCTCCTCTTTCTTCTTGGCCTCTGCTTCATCTGTGGGGATCTCTCATCCTCTAATAAAGCGAAAGATAGATGATGACCTTGCTTGCAATGGGGTTTAGAAGAAGGGTTTGCCTTCTTTAGAGGGTGGTTCTGCATTGGCTTGCACCATCTTAGTGACGAAGGAAACCCCAATGTCCTCGGATTTTGTCACTACTCCTAAATCTTTCGGTGAGGCTAGTAGTGGATCTCGGGTGCCACCCCCATCACCTACTGAGTTGACACATGGCACTCCGGTAAAGTGCATGTTCAACTTTGTAGATGATGTCTCAGCCCTATCAACAATCTATTCAATATCGTTGATGTTCACCTCACAAGAACTAAGTGGAGAAGACCTTGAGGGGCCTTCTCTCTTGGCTCTTGTTGTAGGAGGGTTGGAGGGTACCCTCCTTGATATTCCGCCCTTCCAAGCTCGCCCGCCCTCCCCTTATGATGATCTATACTAGGAGAACGATGACCTCTTGGTTGATGAGAACTAGGGGGTGCCTCTTATTTATGTGTAGATTAGATGGTGTGTGTGTGTGTACTGTGTTCCCCTATGCTTGTTTTATATGTTCCTAGATGACCCTTGTCACCCTTGTAGGAGCTTAAATACAAGAGTGTTGTTGTGTCGTAAATCTTCCTCTATTTTTCACATCATTCTTCTCTTTGTCGTGCATTGGTTTTTGACAATTGGGGATGATGTAAAATGTTAGGGGAATTTAGGCCTCCCTTCCATGTTGACCCAATTTTTTATTTTTATTTTATCTTCATGTGCCTTTCTTCAGATCTGGGAATTCTTGGGATTTATGATTGTTTGCTCTTACACTGTGTACTACCGATTTATGTTTATGAGAAGATCTAAACTTGGATTCTCAGATCCCCCTGTCTCTCATTTGTTGTGTTCTTGTTTTTTCTTTCTTTTTATCTTTCTCTCTTCTTTGCTCACTTTGTGATGTTGTGGTTCTCATGTGTTGTCCATCGCGTGTACGAAAACATTACCATGGTTACATCTCATTATGTTTCATGAGCCACAACATCACCTCTATTCTTTCTTTTCTCTCCTTAGGATGTCACGTGCCTTTATGTTCGGCACACACCATCCTAAGTGGGGGCTATCATATTGCTTAAATTTTCAAAAGGTGCATTTGGTGGCCAACATGTCCCTTTGTGAAAGTCTTTGCCTTTTTAAAAATATTTTTCAAAAATTGCATTGTTCAACACACATTCCTAGATGAATTTTTATTTTATCTGGAATTTGTAAGATAGAATTCAAACTTTCCCTTGTGAGGGAACATTCCTTCTTTCAAATTCCTTGATGAAATCAATCTTTTAGAAGGAATTTGCGATGCCATAATCATTGGCAAAAAATAGTCTCTATTCAAGAATTGTTATTCGCTTTCAAATTGAACGTCTCTCGAGTGGACCCCTTTCCTTTTGAAGGGTTCTAGAGGGACCCCTTTGAAAGACCTTCCTTCAACTATTGACTGTATGTCTACTTGTTTTCCTACGTGGCTTCTTTTTGACATATAACATTTTTTGTCTGTGGACTAACATGTTACTTTGTAGGTGTGCATGTGAAGTTGATTTTCAATCAGACTTTGCAAGGCCTCTTACATCAAGGTTCCTTCAAGACCGAGTACTTGGGGGTGCCTCATTTGCAAGTTCGAGGATCTGTGAAGCACTTACATCCTACGAGATCTCTTTGTTCAACTTTGTAGCTTCAAGGACCTACAAAGCCTTTTTGTTCACCGTCCGTAGGTTTTCAGATCTACGACATACCTTTGTTCAACTCTCCTTGGGTTTGAGGATCTATGGTGCCAAATTTTCTTCCTATGCTTTTAGGTGGGTCAAATTGCGGTCTACTTCCTTGAAATTTTAGATATACATTTCTAAATTATTTCAATCTACTTTACCTCACATCTGGTAGCACATATTCTTGCTAAAGTCGGGGAAAAATGTAATGGAGTGAATTTTCACCCCTCACAAATTCCCCATTTTCATCCCCTCACCTTAGAAAAATTAAATCGGACAATGCATTTCCACTTCATCCACTCGCTTCCCACCCACTTAGCGGTTGTCTATAGTGTTGGTGGGGGAATTTTTGTTGGGGCACGACGAGTGAACGTCCTAACAAGATTCCCACCTCTGGAATCTGTAGAGGCATTACACTCCTCCATTGGTGACATAGAGTAACGCCCATGCGCCCTTGACTAACCTTGAATGACTATTTTGGGCTACTATCTGTTGAGGGTCAAAGCAACACAACAACATTAAACAAAATATTACTATTCTATTTCTCTTGAAAGAGAAAGATAACACATGGTGACCTAACTCCCAAGGTCCTGGTAATTGGTTCTCAATTATGTTGATATCACTCAGTGGTTAATATAACTGTAATATTCAAGGGGCCTTTGTTGGTAACAAGGAACATGACTGAATAGCATCAATTAGTCTACATTGGGGGGGTGTTTAAATAAAAGAAAAAAGATGAATTAGAGCTTCAAATCAAAGAAACATGAGTAAAATTCTTAGATATCCAGACATGCATATCAATAATGAGTGTTTATCCCACCTAACCACAACTATAGCAAGATGCAATCCATAGAATAAACTATGCTACTGCATACATCCATAATGCTAATTCAAATACCATCAACATTCACAAACTTGCTTCAAACAAATCACTCACTCATCATCCAAAACACAAATCAAATGAATACAATAACAACTTCACCCACAGATAATCCAATGATATAGTCTTAAATCCAGTTCCTTCTATTGACTTTTATCAAATAAGAAACAATTAAGCACAACAAAAATCACTGGCGTATGGATTGATCATGTACCATTAACCTTATCAAAATAAATCCAAACTTTAAAACCATAACATGAAAATGTATGAAAAACTGTAAAATAACCAAGTTTTACTGAACTTTTAGAGTATCTCTCCTAAAACATAGCAATCCTAGATCTTGTGAAGACCAAAATCTACCTTGAACAAAGACTGAAAGATATGGGTTAAATCTATCAACTTTGAATAAGTAAGATGAAAGCCTTCCCTATGAAATTATTGAGTAACTATAAAGGAAATAATAATAATATCACAATAATCTAAAATCATAAGCAATATAATCATGAAATGTATTCCTAAATTACTTCAAACATTCATCTCATAGGGGGATTGGTGTCACATGTGTTAGTGACCCTTTCCCAATCCCTTTAGATAAGCCAAATGTTGCAAATGATGAAGATGGTGTGGACAAGATCAATTCTCAAATGAAGAGATTAACCTTGTATCAGATTTTTATGGATGATTGTGAAGGGTTGATAAGAGAAAGCCTCTACTTTATAGATTTTCAAAATGCTAAGTGTTGAAGAGGGACCAATGTGGGATCAAAAACAAGCCAATGAGTAGAGGACACTTGTCATCATGGATTAGTTGATGTGTGCAAGATTTGGGAAGAGTGCCCAAGAGGGGGAAATTTTGAATTCAAATTTGCAATAAATTTTGAGAGGGGGACAAGAAAGAAGAGCAATAAATGCCCTGTTTGACTTGTCATGTTGAAAGAAAATGAGGTTTTTAATAAATCAATAAAATTGATTTATTGTGCAAGTGGCTAGATCTAGATAATGCAAGTGGGATGTGATTAGCATGAGATTAGGATTAGATGATGATTATGCTGATTTATGCTGATTAGATGATTTGACTTTTTGGACTTTGATAATTGATTTATTTAAATCAGAAATTGATGGAATATGACTTAGGATTTGATTTAAATAAAGTCCTGATTTATTTGATGAATGGAATATGATTATGCATGATGTAAATTTGACATGTCTACAGATCTAATCTCTATTTTATATCATCAGGTGGCTGATCTTCCTTCAATTAGCCGACCTTTACAAAGTAGAACCTAATAATACATATAGGGTTCCACATGCACAAGTTTCTCAATTATCAATCAAGATCCACAATTAATGGAACTGAAACTAAACACATAAGTGGACTCATGAACTCTTGTTCCAAGGCTAATTACTTTGTTGCACCAACAAGAAATTTGATATTCCAAGAAGAAAGTGAAACCAACGGCTCAAACTCAGAGTTGAGCTTATGTCAAAACCCACAAAAGAGGAGAAAAGTAGATATTGAGTATGGTGAAAAGAGTTAGTTCACTTTTTGCACTAAATGCTCAAGGATGTACTCATCATAACCGGAGAACACTTGTTGAAGAGTACCCGAATCCGGCCCATCTAACCAATCACCTTCAAATTTGATCCTTTCAAATTATGTAGAAACCAACCTTTGCATCTCCTTTAACTTGATTAACTCCCTTTTAGCAGTTCTTACCTCCTCACTGATATCCATAAACTGATCTAATAATAATTTCTCCCCATTGTCTCCCTTTTGCATAATTTCCTCAAACCTACCCCTCCATCTCTCCCTTAGTTTATGCAAAGACAAGCCTTCTTTGTTAGAGGAATCTAGGTTAATTAAAATGGCCACAATTGCCTCTAATTCAACCATCTGTTGATTCAAATATTTGCTCATTTCTCAGACTTCTTCTTGATGCCCATGAATAGCCCTAGACTTATACCTTATGATGCTCACAATTTTTTCCACAAAATCTACATTACCATGCTCAAGAATTGAATATTCCAGCAATGTGGACTTGGGAACTTTGCTAATATCTTCAAGCCTTTTAACACATTCCTTGTATTCATCGTCTTGCTTATCCAGATCCTTGGCCTGCTGATCTAGATCCTCTACCAATTCAAGAGCAGCCTTATGAATTTTAGAACCCTCAACAAGAACATCATCAACCTCCTGGTTGAGCTTATCCAACCATTTATCCATCATTCCTACCTTTCTTTTCATTTGAACCAAATCATCTGCTTCCTTCTTTGTTAACAAAACTGGGGATTCAGGAAGAGCAGCTTGTTGGGAAATATTACTTGAAACATCTTTCAAAAACCTATGAAGCTGATCCAATTGATCCTTAAGCTCATCCTTCCTTTGTTTATCTTTTATCATCCAGGATTTAGTTGAAGAGGCCACAATATCAATCAAACTCATTTGCTGGTTTCTTGTAGGCTTTCCCAAATTTACCGCCCCCAACTGATAATCAGTGATTTGCATATCATCACGACTCTTCTCCATTACGGGTATGGCACATTCATTAACAATCTCTCCAACATCAGTGAGCCTAGTAGAGTGAAGAACCCAAGCCTTCTTTTTAGGTTTCTCCTTCCCAATTTCTTTCATCATTTCCTCCCAATTCAATGACTGTGGTTGAACTTGTTTTCTTTCCAAGTCCAGTTTTAACCAAGTAGGAGCAATAGGAGTAGTGGCTACCTGGGCTGAAGAAGAAGCAATAGTAGTGGACGACAAAGATTGTAACAATGTAAGCCCCAGTTGAGTATCAACTTCCTGCACATTTTGCTGATCACTTTGTTCCTTTTCCTGTGCTGACCTTTTTGCTTCCTGTGACCTGCTCCTCGGTGAATGTCTCCTCATGAAATTCCTCTAGTTAAAAGGGCCCAAATTGGTGTCAGTAACATCAGCCCAGTCAGAATCAATTTTGCTAGCTGTGAGGGCAACCTCCCTATGCTTACATCTCAAGGTATACGAAAGCTATTCCACCTTGATCTTCTTCAGTCTAATTCCTTGCCATGAAGTTTCACCCGATTGGCTTCTCTGAGAGGCCTCATCTGATGCCCCTGACATTTCTTGATTCCTGCAACAACTTCCTGTATTAGATGAACAAAACATCTAGGTTAGTCAATCATATAATCCCTTCTCCATCCTCCTTAGATAATATTTACTTAGTCAAACTATGCCTTATTCAGAGGTAGAACCGTAGAAGTATTAGGCATAAAAGATATTTCTCATCATGTGGCGAGGCTAGAATCATAACTGCATAAGAACCAAAATGGGATCAAAAGCGGGACCGGAACGGGAATCATACCAGAACTAGTTGTTAGTTCCCAAATTCAACTTCCACTCCGTATCTGGTTTCGCTCAAGAACAAGGTATAAAGACACATCATAATGAATGGGAGCGAAATAATTCTAACAAACAGAGAGTATTTCAAACAAGGTACAGTCATATGAACTTTAAACCCTGGGTCACATGGGCTTAAAGGAAACCCAGAATAACATAATTTAATCCTCCAACAACTCCTCCGTACAAAAGGTCATTTAAACCCTAGAAAAGGTCATTTTGCAAAGGTTGTCAAGCAAAACCCTAGTTCGCTCGACACGCTATTTGTGAAAACTAGGGCATAACGAGAATCCCACACGGACAACACAAAATCAACGCGGGAAGACCAAAAATAGGGTTTCAAGATGAACTTCATCACCTAAGCAAGGAAACACCTCAAAAACTGAAACCCTAGTCAAAACCAGAGCACGAAAAAATGAACTTGTCACGAAAGTGAACAAAACAAAATGACAAACGAAAGACAAACCCAAAACAGAACAGGAGGAAAAAGAAAGGACGAAACAAACAAACAAAAAAAGAAAAACCATACACAAAGAAGCGAACAAATTCATAGAACAAAACCCTCTTGCGAATACGCTAAAACAACACACCCAAAAGAACAAATGAGAGAAGGAAAAGCAAAGAAACCTACCTCAAAACGCTACTAAGGATTGAATAGAATTTAGCCAAGATTCGCTCCGCAATCAAATCAATTCTTTCAAGACTTCCCTGGCCGTGGTTTGCTTAAAAAAATTAAATAATAATGATAATGAGGCAGTTTAAACATGATTAAACCTTTAAACATTAATTCATGCGTGCAAACAGGCTGCATTTAATGCCATAAATGTGGTAGTTCAGGAACGGAGCCAACGACGTGAATAGATAGTTAAGTCAAGTCCATGGAACATCAAAAGGTATGGTGGATGCGGATACGGGTCGGAGACAAGATAAAGAAACCCACACAAAGTTCCTTACTTAATTTCCAACCCCAGATGCGGCCCCGACAAAAGGACAACGACCAAAACATGACACAAGAGGACGAGGGCGGAGACAAAACCAAAAATGGAACTTCACAAAGTTTGAAGTTTGATTCCAGGTCTGGATCCGGTCCCAACCAAAAAGAAAAGAACAAAACACACAAGCACAAGGGAAGCGGGACCAGAGCGAACACCGGACCCAGCCCAAACAACAAAGAAAACGAGGAAGAAAACGAGCAGAGACGAAGTCGGAACGGGGACACAATATGGAAACTTGAAATTTCATACTTTCGTTCCAATCCTGATTCCGCTTCCGCACGAGCAAACAAACAAAACACAAGGAAATGACCAACAAACAAGAGGATGGACCAACCCAAGTGTTTGTTGAAAACAACTAACAGAACAAAGGAGAAACAAAAGAGAAGGCAGAGTTAGAGTCAGAACTATATCTGAACTAGAAACATTGACAGAGTCCCGTGTTTAGATTTTGTTCTGGACCCGCCTCCGACAGAGCAAAAGACAGACTTAGGAGCAAAACAAACAACTCCTAAGACCCAACCAAACAACCAAAGGTGAACAAAAGAAAAGAAAAGGGGGACCCATTTTGTTCCAAAATAAAATAAAATGGGGTGGTTATGCAAGGCATAACACTATTCACCTCAAAACAATTCATTCTTGATGCAATTTGATCTTCTACACAATTCTTCACACTTCTACACACTTGGGATTGATTCTCTACACACTTCTTGATTACACTTCACTTCTGTCTGCACTTTTTCCACCATTGGAGCTATGATTTGGTGTCTTGCGAGGCTGCTTCTTCATTGTTGTGGCAATGCCAACTTTTCCAAACTTGCATCTTCCTTTATGTGCTCGAGGGTATCTTGATTGGGAAGGTGATATTGTTCCATTTCTCCATTTCCATAGCACTATCATTTGATTTACATAGCATAGTGTTGTTACTATTACTTGGTAGCACTTTCTTCCATTAATTTTTTTTATTGTATTTTCCATCTCTTGGCTATTCTAGTTGTTCATGGAGGTGGGAACACTAAAATGGGGGTTTGACTACGACAAGCCCCGAAGCAGCCCCAACATTTTTCCCCATTCTGTTGTGTGTAGGTTTTCCATTTGTGTGGAGCTTGCAGGAGGTTAGACCATTCATAAGTTGTATTTTCATCACCTTTCACTCTTGTCAAATTCTAGTTAGAACTTTAAAGCATATTTCTTGTTATTCTATTATTTCATCACTTTATACTTCCGTTAATGCATTAAACTATATTAGTTAAGTAGTTAGCTTGTTTCTCAAGGTTTTGCATTGTATTTCATACTTTCTATCCGTACGGACGCTAGCGCACCGTACTGTCATCCCTCTTCTGCATTGTTGTCTCCTGGTAGAGAGTTGTATGAGGTATAGTCTCAAATCCAAAAACCTTCTCTCTTAACCCCATGGAACTCTTGGGTTAGTAGGAAGAAATAAATACTAAGAGTGGTCTTCTTTCTCTACCTTAAATGCCTTACAAATTTCCTAAACCTTCCATCTAGCTTGAGGTAGATCAAGGCAATTGATCGTTCTAGACCCTCCTGTGACCTGGGGTCCTAAGCGTTCAGTCTCCCTCCTTTACACCATCATAAGTAGCTCCCAACTTGCAATGTCATAAGATTGTCTTACACATCATGATGATATTAGGCACTCTCGCAACTTCTTCCACATATTATAAAATATTGATATATGATCAAGAATGACACCTCAAAGTGGGAATCTTTCCCATGTGAGAGAAATAATAAAAATATATAACTAATTAATAAAAAGAAAAGGGATATAAGATTAAGACACCTTTCCCAACATCATCCAACTTGTTGAATTTCTTATAAAAATAAAGAAGTCAAATATTAAAATCTAACAACTAGGGGTTGTGAGGCCTATAGACTCATTGCACCATCTAAACTTCTCTATGGTCACATGCTTTATCAACAACTACAACATTTACCAAATTTTTAACATTTTCAAGCATCACCCTTCCATGTTCCACTATGTCACAAATAAAATAATATTAAACATCTATATTCTTTGTGCATGTATGAAAAGTTGGGTTCTTTATTAAGTTGGTGGCACTCTAACTATCACATATAATATAAATTACTCCATAACTTATCCCAACATCTAAACCAAATCTCTAAATCCAATTTTCCTCCTAACAAACATGAGTCAATGTCATGTACTTTTCCTTTATCCTTGATAAATTGACCACAATTTATCACTTACTCATCTAACCAGTCACACCGACAAATAGATAAAAAATATAATCGGTGGTAGGTTTTCTATTGCCCACATCTCCCCACCCAATCCAAGTCAACAAACCCCTATATCTCCAAGTGCTACAATCTTTCTTACAAGGGCCACTAATCTTATATTGTTCCCCTTGATCTCCAAGTGATTCAGTTGCATGTGTAAGCAAAAAAATAGAGCAAACAAATAATGAATTAAAAATATAATTTAAAACAAAACTACTCTATCAAACAAGCTTTCAATTGAGCATAAAAATGATGTACTCAGAATGTGGGTGAGATGTGGATGTTGTCATTCTATCAACATAACCTTCACATTCCTTAGATTAACAACATAATGTTGCATTGATAATTGATTGATGAAAAGGATGAATGTTATGATGACCAAATTATTGATTTTTGGAGGAAAGAATGGATTTGCCTAGATTAAATCTTGGATCACGAGTTTGATCCAAGATTAGTGGAGTTGAGGAGGAGAGGTGGCAAGCTTAGGTGATATGATTTTTTTTGTTATTATTGAGTAAGCTCATTTGATTGATGAGTTAACTAGCATGATTGGTAGGTAGGATTGAGTTAACTATTTGCATGGAGAATAGACGATTGAGTTGACTAAGTGAATGAAGGAGTTAAATGAGTAGATGAAGGAGTTGATTAATTGTATTGATGAGTGAATTAAATTGACTGGGGAGTTAACTATTAAGAGTGAATAGATAACTCATGAGGTGGGATTTACTGATTTATTAATTTTTTTAATGGATAATTAGATAAGGTGGAATTTGGTATTTTATTTATTTAATTGATGGATAAAATACAAATATTAGAAATTTAATTAATTTATTTAATGGTTGATAATTAGCTTGTTTTAATTGAATAATAAGGAATTATTTAATTAAATGATAATATTACTCGTAAAAATAGGTACTAAATATTAAAAATGATAAATAAATGAATCTAATCCTTTTAATGCATATTTTCCCCACTTTAAGACAATCCAAAGTAGCATTGTTTCAAATAAAATAAAAGTAGATAGAATGAATGAATTAGAAGAGATGAAGAAAATGGTGATATACCCTAGTCAAGTGGAAGAAATGATGAAAGATTGGGTGATGAGATGATTCCCTATTGAGAGGTTATACATATAAAATTTATGTGAGTGAGCTCTAGAAAGAAGGTAGGTGAAGAAAAATCAAATGAAAAATAAAAATGATAGGAGAAAATGGAAGATAAACGAAGATATTGATTCAAGAAAAAGTGAATTGGATTAAAAAATATGATATCCAAATAATGGATGCATGATAATGGATGGAATTCTGAATATGAATTTATTGTGATGATACATGGGTGATTAATTTTTTAATGCTTTGTCATATTGATATGTAGAGATGAAACTTATTTTTATATAGCAACAAATGTTATGCACTAGGGTATATACGACCAAGGTGACAATGTGTCAAATGTATGAATTGAATCACAAGAAATAAGAAACTATGGGATGCCCCAACACTCATAAGGTGTTTGATGTTCTTAGCAAGTCCATGGTGGAACAACTAACAAACAAAAAGAGAAGTGACCATTAGATCTCAAGGTGTTTGACCTTGGTGGGTCTTGTGAGAGAATAACCAAAAAATAGAAAGATAAGGCCCCTACACATCGCAAGGTGTTGCACCTTGATGGGTCTTATGAGGGATCAACTAACAAACATGACACACATAAATAACAGGCTGTGCCCTAATATATTATAGTCAAATTACACCATGATATGTAATGATTGTGATGACCACGAGTAGGCATAGTCTGGGTCAAAAGATAAATCAAAAGATTAAAAAGATAAATCAAAGACATAAAAATATCAACTGTAAATTGACTTACGATAGTATTACCTCTTACCAAGGTGCTAATAGGATAAATCAATTAGGATTATGCCTAATTTGGGGAAGGATGCATCATGTGTAGGAAAGTGAGGGATGAAATAGTGAAATTCACAATGATAAATGATGTGACAATTATATGTGATTGAGGTTACTTTAGAGTTCTTGATTTGTCATTGAAATCACAATATGCCAAGTGTGCATTTTGTGGATGTGAAGGGTGGGAAATTCTTTGATATTTTATTAAATGGAGGATGAAAATGTCTTTTTATTAATGGGAGAGTAGGAACTACATGAAACGTTTTTATTTGAGACAATATTTGGGTCACAAAGTGATCCAAAAGGTGTATATCAAGATTTATTCCAAAGGACATAACCACCTACCCCTAATATGAAATAATGATGTAAAACCAAATATGATGTTGCCTCTAATCAAGCTAAAAAATTGATTGATTAATGATGATAATAATAATAGCATTATCGAGGATAAGAAAACTATAGTGATTACGTATGATATATCATGTTGATAACATTGTTGATGATAAGAATAATATGTAATTAGGAGTGATATATCATGTTGATAACAATGTTGAGGATAAGAAAAATGTCAAGCTTGGGAATAATATATCTTTGATGATGATAGTTTGAGTAAAGTGGATCAAAGGTTACAACCAAGGGATGTTTTTGGAGGGTGCACTAAATTTGTAACATGCCCATTGTTCCGATCCAAATTTTTTTCTATGTTTTACCACAAGTGAAATAATTCACGATGTCATCACATAGCAATAATTTTTTTCTCATTTCATTCAAAAAAATGTTACAATATTTCCAAAGAAATGATTTTGTAAACAAGATACAAAATACATTTTCCATATTTTCATAGAAATAGATACAATATACATACCTAGCTCATCTGAGCTCCATTGGCACTAGAAATACAAATGATCTAGGAATTCCCCTTTCAAATCTTGGCTCGCCAACTGAGAGGAGAAGCATCAATCAAGTGATTTTCCATCATCCATGGAATTACTATTCTCCCCCACACATCTACCACATATGGTAAGATGGCCCTACCCTTCAATGAAGAGTTTGGTTTGGAAAACTCAAAATTCTAGCCAATCCTGAGTTGGTGTTGTGTTCTACATAACTAGAACTTTACCATACATTGTCTCTATTCTACATGTATGACAATCCCAGACTAGTATGCTCTAAAGTAACACAATGAACTGACAATATAACTAGTGGTGAATTACACCACTTCGGTGGAAGTATTAATCACTCAGTACTTCAAGTGGACATCACACACTCACCCACCATTCTAGATTGACTTGTAATGACCATTATATTCTATGCATAGGCAATTCCCTCTGTTGGGTAATCTTTAACCCTAGGAACAACCTATATACACTAAGTTCACTATGACTCATCTAATAGGTAAAACGTGTTTTCATAACCTACCAATTCAAATCTAGCTTTAGCTATATAGAATCCACTCCATTGAAGTACTTAATACTATATATAAGCTATTCCATTTATTGGGTTATTCTAACCCAAGGACTAACCTATGAACTCCTCATGGTTCTAACTTAGGAATATCTTCGTAACAAATAACTTCATAATCTTAAGTATAGCTACATAAGATTTATTTTATCATAGAATAAATACTCATCATTAAATGAATCCAATTTGGAATATATCACATCAATAAATGATTCAAAAGTATATATCCTTGTCAATAAATGACCTTAGTTCAAAGGTATGACCTCAACAATAAATGGCCTCAATCAAAAGCATAATCGTATCAATAAAATGTTATTCAAAAAGTAGATTCACTTCAATAATATGAATTTATGTCAAGAGTATAAAATGACAAACTTGGTAGGGTAATCCCACCTATGGCTCCAATCAAATAGTATTCACAAATTCAAGTGATCAACTTAATCACATAGGTTAACCTCATCCTTAGTGTACCCTAATTCTAGGATAATTGTAGCAATCAATGATGAATATGATCATGTAGGTTATTCTCATCCTATGTGCTTAAAACAAAGATCAAATAATCAACCCAACCAAGTAGGTTATTCTCAACCTAGGGTTTCAATCTATAATCAATTAAAGCAATGATCTAATGATCATTCTAGCACAGACTAACAATAAGGTTCACATGATATCACATCCTATCAACAATGACACATATTTGAAACCATCACTATCGTTGTGTTGTTAGCCTTATCATTTCTAAGGTTTTCCTAGAATTTACGCTAACAAATTCAAGTTATTGCCCGCAAGATATTGATGTAATCCATTTCTCATTTCAATATACTTATAGTATAGCCTAATTACGTAAAGACCATATAAAAACACATCATATAAAATCCCATAAAGGGTATATAAAAGCTTTAACTAGATAGGTTCTATCAAAGAAAGAAGTATCCAAGATCATTCAAACATAATCAAGCAAATCACAAAATCATTCCAAAGTCAATCAAAGCATATAAGTAAGATTCAACATGCTTCTAAGAGCACAACTCCAAATTGATCTAGCTGGTTTCCAATCCTAGCCTCCTCAAATCAGCTTGTCTCTTGGCAACAAATCACTTCCACTTTTCCCAAATACCCACACAAAATCTCCCACTAAAACTCTTGCAAAATCTCTCTCTAACTCTCTCACAAAACTCAGAAGAACAAAGCAACTCTCAAAAAATAACAACAAAATGTAGATATGTGTCCCTTTGAGGTAAGGAATGCCTCTATTTATACACAAAATTAACATCTATAGGCTAGAAATAGGGTAATAGAATTGACACTTCTTAGTTCAATTGATTCGACTCAACATGGTAAATAAAAGGTGGTAGATTACAACTTAAGACTTAGCAAATCTACACAAGTTGCTTCTATCATGGACAACAAGAACATTATTAAAAAATACAAGGTAATCTAACTCGTAGGTAGACTCTTTCTATGCCAACTTCTACTTAACTAATTCTCCCATTCAATTTGGCTTCCACTGTTAGACAAAGCTCTCAAAACAAACTTCTAAAGGAAAGCAATTATTCATAACTTGGCGCCACATAAACCTCATGTGTGTTATTTTGGTGTTTCAGATAAAAGACCAAGTCAAAGCTTTTAAATGTGTTTCAAACTATCTTCAATACTTTTGACTATGTCTTGCAATCATTGCCATGTGCCTTAGCTTATGCACTACCCATGCTTCATACTATGCGTTTGAATAAACATTCCAACAACAACTTTTAAGCATTATTACTAATGTTTGAGCTGCATTTGGATTCCTATACTATGCGCCTTATGTGTTGGTATAAAAACCATACTCTTAATCCCTTTTATACGCAACATATGAGTCTTCCTTTTTAAGTGTTGTTCTCAACATTTAGACCCTTCTCTAGTGCATGACTTCAACTCACTCATTCACCATGTGCTGGATTTTTAACTCATACCTACGTTTAATACTTATAATATGCTATATTATATGGTAAATGAATTTAAAAAAGCCCACACAATATATGTGCATATGAATGCTTTTACATATATAACTTTTTTTTAACATAATTATTATATATATATAATATAACTTTTAAATAATATATATATATATATATATTAATATATACTCCTAAATATATTTCATTTGACATTTGCGTATGTAATATAACTTCTATCACATATTCTATATATATAGTAATAGATATATATAATCGTTTATCTTAGTCATCATTTATCAATCACACGAATATATATATATTTAACGCTTATATAGTTATATATATAAGTTTGAATATACAAACAAAAACTTACTTTCTACATGAAGACATAACCACATACTTCAAGACAAAACAATCAAAGATTAAAATCACAACCATTCAAATATATATATATAATGTATACTAATATATAAGTATATTCATTTACTTGAACGCAGAAATATACTTATACATTAATATATGTATATTTTAATATACATATACCATTACTTTAATATCCAAACTCAAACACATATACACATGTACTTAATCATTTATAAGTTCTCAAGCTTAATCACAACCTTATCAAAAAGACTTTTTAACATCTTAACCCTAATGGACAAAACTATCACAAGGGAGTCATAACCAATAACCCTTATCTCCCTATCAACCAAAGGAAATCAAAGATCAAAAACCAAAACCATAAGTCATCCCAAAACTATGAATGAAGGTACTTACTCGATTTATGGACTAACCCAACTCAAGTTGACCAAATTAGAATGTGAGTGTGTGTGATAGCTCAGTTAGGCTCATTAAGGGTTATTGGACCAAACTCTTCTTTTGAGTGATACTTCCCCTCCCTTCTGGAGGCGTGAACCCATACCTGCATCCAACTTAATACATTGCATAGGTAGTTAGACGTTCACATGAAATCCACTTGTATCATCAAAGCATTAACATATTCAAATTGCAATTCAAATTTATTTCATTGTACTTCATCAATAAAAATATAATTACTCCTTCAAAGCAATAAAATATTAATACCTATTTTAGTATTTCATTCATTTATCAAACATATCAAATTATTTACATTCATCATCCTTTTTACCCGTGAATGTAAAAGTAACTTGGTAGTAAAGAAACATCGTGTAACAAAATTATTGAGCAAGATTGCATGGATTAAGATTATTGATGTTTTGATGGACTATTATTAGGATTATTTAGAGTGCACGAGAGATTTAAAATAGGTAGACTGGATTAGATGGCTAAGGAATGTTTGGATTGCTTATGATTGAAACTTTAGAACCAATGAAAAGGGAGAACCAAGTCTAGTGATAAGGATGAAAGGATGTGGGATAAGAGATAGGAAGATTAGTGAGTGGAAGATGAGGGATGTGAAGGATTATTGTTCTCAATTATTTTGGATAAAATTATTGGGAAGAAGATAGGAAGAATTAGATGTAAATTAGGATAATATCTAAGGAATATGGCACACAGGAATAACATACTCCATTCTAGATCTATGACACTACATATATATAGTTTCAAGAGGGATGAATTGAGAGAAATAATTATATAAGGTTTGTATTGTCCAAAGCATGCTCTAATATGATGGCCTTGTCCTTATCAAGATCAATAGCAATAAGAATGGATTGGTTATGATGTGATGGATAGTTAGATAGGAGGATGTGGATAAGATGGAAGGATGGTATGCAAATATAATGGATAGATAAATAGGATAGAGTAAATGAGATAGGAGAATATGGATAGGGTGGAAGAAGTTTGCACTCAAGTGTATAGTTCTCATAGATAGGGGATTTATGCATGACACCTATTTACTAGGTTTTCATCATGGTACTTTCCCAAGGCTCCATAAAAAGTGGTTTTCACTATTGGACATATTATTTCTCTTTACTTTTTTTTCTATTTTTATTTTTATTTAAAAAAAAATTATGAATTTTTTCTTTTGAGTGAAGGATGCAATGGGAAAGAGCATATATAGAGGATATAAGGAATCAAGAATCTATTTTTATGAAGATGATATTCCTTGTTTAAGAATTAGTGTTAAGGACTCAAAGATGCTAGAAGATGCTACTAAGGGAAACAACACAAACAAATGAAGGATGAATAGTGATTTATGCAAAGGCATGGATCAAAAGAGTGTAATATATGGGATATTGGATTGGATGTTGAAGGATGGATGAATGGAAGGAGGGGATGGCATGAGAAAATTTCATGGGATTAGAGGGAGCTAGGACCGACCATTGCACACACCATGGTAGATGGTGGAATTTTGGACTAGGATCTATGTTATATGTTGATATTTGGACAAGGGAGTTTGGATGACTAATTTTGAGATGTATGGACCCAATTTAGATTAAGGGAATGAAAGATTGAGAATTATTGATTTGGTTATGTAGGGGCCCAAAATAGATTGAGACTTTGGAAGATGGGGATGCTTAGATTTAGGGGGAAGAATGTGAGATGGGGATGATAGATAGGCATGTTTGGATTGAGGGACAAAAGTAACTATTAGAGAAAAAAATGGATGTGCTTTTTGGATGTATTATTTTTTTCTTAGGGATCCATATTGTTTTATTTTATTTTATTTTATTTTTACTTTGGAATTCACATTATTTTGGTGTTTTCCTTTTACTTGATGGGCCTTTGTAGCTTGTTCAGTTTTGATAAGATTGAATTTGGTTCTGATTTTTGTTTACATGTTGATGCATGGGGACATGGTGATCCTTTGATTTGCACATAATTTTTTCTTTATATGTTTTGGCATTCAAATTACTTCCAAAAGTGAAGGTATGGTACCATGGGGAGAGATTATCTTAACATCCTATGAGTTAGGTGATGACTTTATCATGTTAGAACAAGTCCAATGATTTATTCATGTATTAGTCCTAATTAATGATTTTAGGTGATGGATGGGTAAGGTTGATGAAAGGATTAGTGGTGGAAATGATATGAGTGATGGGGTGATGGGTTCAATGAACAAATTAAAAGCAATTTTTTTTTATTACTAATAATAGAGGTGTTATCAATTTCTTTATATTGGAACTTATAGTCAAGGCCTTGAAATATTGATACATTTTTTAATTTCTATGGGTTATGAGATACCTTGCTTATGAAGGCCTAGTCCTTTGACATGATAATGCATCTTGTGAAAAATGTGATTGCTGATGGGATATTGGTTGCTTTGGAAGCAAGATATGAATCCATTATTGGATGGGTAAGGAGTTATGGTGGTTATAGTTTCCTTAATAGTGAGAAAAAAAGATTAGATGAAGGTGGAGTAACCAAGGTGATAGGATATTAATTTGGGAATAGGTTCGATGTGAGTAATTGTATCTAGAGATGATAGGAGATCTTGAGGAGGATTTGGCTCTTGAGGTACTAGGGGATCATGAGGTGGATTAGTAGGGACATTTGGCTCTTGAGATAGTAAGGGATCATTAGGTGGATCAATAAGGATATTTGGAAAGCTTGAAGTAGTAAGGGATCATGAGGTGGATCAGTGGGTATGTTTGGCTCATGAGATAGTAGGGGATCATGAGGTAGATCAGGGTGATCCCACAATATTGGTTTACAATTTTTAGCCAAACTAGACATTGAACTAATTTTTTTTAACTAAATCTTCACTTTCGGGCACCTATAGCTGCTAAACCATGAGGAATTTGAAGATGATGCGAACTAGTGATTTGTCACATTTTTTCTGTAGATTCTAAATATATATTTTATTTATTTTTGAATCAGATTGCATTTCTTTTCCATCTCCTTCAAAAACTAGTTTTTATCAGTAAACACCATTTTTAAGGAGTGATGCTCACCGTAAACAACATAACTTTTTTTCTATGAAGGATAAAATTCTATTTTTTTCATATTTAGCTTTGTAACTATGATATCTAACAAGTTAATTTGGTTTCATAGCGTTTTATTGACTATTTTTTTCTTAATCAAGTTTTGAAGTCAAACCAATTACAATTTAGACATAGGCAGACTGTAAACAATATAATTTTTTTTGTGTGTATCAAATTTTTTTTTCTTCTTTTAACTAGATCAAGGACATCAATACCTAGCCTGAACATATTTTTCAATTATTTTTTTTGATAATCTACTATTTTTCCACATGTGCAGAATAGAGAGCTTGATTTTTGGTGAAAAGCCTATGTTTAATTAAACTAAAAAATACATAATAAAACTAAAATATATTAAAATTATATTCATGGATAGCTTCCATTTTGAGGACTACCATCATCCA